>SNQJ01S0052990.1:0-12435 GCA_010110895.2 Picea sitchensis | reverse complement strand
AGACAAGAGAACAACCATAAAGCACATAGCAACCACAACGCAGGATATGCGTGGTTCACCCCCACCCTGGGGCTACGTCCACCAACTCTTCTTCTTTATTTTGGTCAATCTTCTACATGCACAGAGCCATGATATCTTACTCCACAGAGGACTGGAGATCTGTGCACTTTGCTAGATCCTCCTTCCCTATATTACAGCACAAAGCCTTCCACAATCTCTTACAATCACTTTCACTTGGCTCTGCAAGTATCACACAGTATGCACAAAGCAATTACAGTTTCCACTTGCACCTAGCAATTAACACTTAGCACTTAGCATCACATACTTTTCCCTCATTTGATCACATAGATCGAACTCCTTCCTACATCGCCTAGATTTCTATTTATACATTACAAAATGGGCCTAAACATGGGTAAACCCATGAGCCGACATCCCCATTCCCGTTACATAAGCCCAATACCAAAAAATCCCTAAATAGGGGCCGAGATCCCACGATCTCTGCTTCAACTTGGGTTTTGTCTTCGACAACCTGTCGAAGTCCCAAAAGTAGGTCAAACATGACCAAGGATCCTCAAAACTTGTTCAAGGGCCAACATCAACCCACGTAAGTCTGCAGAAGTCATCAATGACTAGCATAAAGTAATGTTCTCCTCTAGTTCCTTCCTTTCGCGATGGTCCACATAGATCCATGTGAACAATTTGAAGTGGTTTCTCTGAATATGTGAAACTCTTCGATTTGAATTGAGCATGAGTCAGCTTCCCCATTTGACAGGATTCACATGCAAAGTTATTAGGCTTAGATATTCTTGGAAAGTCTTTCACAACACCTTCATTAGTCAGTTTGACAATATGATCAAAATTCAGGTGTCCAAGCCTTCTGTGCTATAACCAATTTTCATCAAGTTTGCTTAAATGACATTTCTCCTTATCTTCCTTCAGAACATATACATTGTTTTTAGTTATAACCCCTTTTGCAATCATATCTCCTGTGTTTACTGTCTTTATTTTACAATTCTTGGCAGTGAAAGTGATTTCACATCCTCTGTCACATATCTAACTGACATTAAGAAGATTATGCTTTAAACCATCAACAAATAATACATCTTGAGCTTTGCTTTTTCCGTTACTTAAGCTTACTAGACCTTTACCTCTGATCTTTCCTGGAGTCTCATTTCCAAAGGTCACACTCCCTTATTTATTTTCTTTGAGTGATAGGAACTTACTTTTGTCACCTGTCATATGACTGGAGCATACGTTGTCAATATACCAGGTGTCCTTTTGTATTTGAGCTGACAACACTAATCCACACTTTTTATCTTCATTCTTCTTCCAAACTTTGACGTTTTCATCTCTGTGATTTGAATCTAGCCTATAGTTTTTTAAGCGACAGTCTGCAGCTTTATGTCCATAATTATGACAGATGTAACATTTTGGTTCATTGAATAAAGGATCATAATGTTTGTTATGTGTAATTTGCATCCTTTTCCCAGCCATCACATGATTTGCAGTCAGTGGTTGTTTGTTACTTGGTTGTATCATTCTTTGTTGTGGCAGATATGTATTCTTTGGCTGTCTTGATTGCTCATGTCTAAATCTTAAAGAACAATTTAAAGATTTGTGGCCAAAGTTAGAGCAGTAAAAACAATATCCATAGAAAAAAAAATTGTACCTAGAAAATGGTTGTCTTCTTTGAGCAAGTCGATTTCTTCCATGCTGATGATTTCCTTGAGCAGAGGGTGTATTGTTTCGTTTTTCTACAGATTCAGTTCTGATATCTTTTCCTTCACTCCTCCTTGGCGGTTGATTATCTTCCTTTGTTTCTGCAAGTTTGTTGTTGTCAATGGTTGTATATTTGACAAGCTTGATGGATTCTTTGTTGCTTGGCTGACCACTACTTGATCCCTCTTCATAACCCAAACCAATTTTCAAATTTGAATTCCTTTGTTGATTCAGAATGGAGGCTAATCCTTCTGAGGCTTTAATACTTGTCAGATTCTGATGATATAAGGCCTGAAATTTCTCTAGATCTTTTTTGATAGTCATTACTTCAGCTTCCAATTTTGCACATTTTGTTTCAGCTTCCTTCAATTATTGTTTGAGGATGTCTTCAATATTCTTACCTTCTTCTAACTTAACCTTCAATAGAGCAATTTCTTTAGATGGTTCATTGCATGTTTTCTCATACCTGGGCAGTAACTATTTTTGTTTTCTTTTCTTTTCTCTGAGTCTATCAATCTCTTCCATGGCACTAACAAGTTCTCCTTCAAGATCTACTACTGCTTCACAATCAACGAACTCACTTCCTGTATCTTCAGTGTTTAGATCTTCTAAAGCTATTAGCATGATATCATTTATTTTATCTTCAATATAAGAGTCATTGCTTTCATCATCTGAGGGATCAACATCATTGTTTACACAAAGGCTTTTCTTCTCAAAATTATTCTCTTTATAGACCTTCTTGTGTTTATGCTTCTCGTCATCGTCATATGTCTAATCCTTTATTTTGTGAGGACATTTAGATGCAAAATGACCTATCTTACTAGAGTTGAAACATTTGAAGGGTAGTTTACCTTTGTATTTTCCCGATCCTTTCTTCAGTCTTCTCACACAAATTGTTTCAATCTCATCTATATCGGACTCTGTGTTTTTCTCTACTTTAAAATATGCCTCTCTTATAGTGGATTTACCTTTGGTGATTCTCATTTCATAAGCAGTTAGGGTTCCAAGAAGTTAATCTAGTGTCAACATTTTGAGATCAGCTAGTTCCTCTATAGCAGATACCTTTGAGTTAAATCTATCAGAAAGAGATCTTAATATTTTCTAGACTAGAAAAGATTCATCTATCGTTTCACCTAGGCCTTTCATAGTGTTGACAAGTTCTTCTATATGTAAGAAGTACTTACTGATAGTTTCATCTTCATCCATATTTAACTTCTCAAATTTCAATCTGTGAGTATGAAGTTTTGCGTCTTTCACCTTTTCATTACCTTCATAACTACTTATCAGCTTGTCCCACATAACTTTTGTTGAATCACAGTGCATGACTTTGACAAACTCGGATTCAGCAAGTCCACTAATGATGGAATTCATTGCTTTTGCATTAAATCTAAACTCCAACTTATCGTCTTTTGAGGCCAAGACTACAAGCTTCACATATCCTATTTCAACAGCATCCCAAACATCAGCACCCAAAGACATTAAATGTGTTCTCATTCTTATTTTCCAGAAGGCAAAGTTTGTTCCATCAAACAGAGGGGGTCTATTAGTTGAACTTCCATCATGACTAGTCATGTTAAAGCTTATGGATCTACCTTTGATCAAAGGCACTAGCTCTGATACCAATTGTTGGAAATATAACTGACTGGGGGTGGTGAATCAGTTATGTATATAAGCTTGAAACTTTTCCTGTTATTTTCTGATTCTTTCTAGATTATTATCTAATGTGTTGTTGATAACTCAACATGCATAGATATACAATATTTTATCAATCGCAAAGAATACACAGAGACATTGATTTCATGAGGAAATCCATAAGGGTGAAAACCTATTCTTCTTAGGATGTCAATCAAGCTCCAACTTTCATGTACATCACGGTCTTTGAGATCCAACTCAAATATGAGGCTACAACCTCTGATAGCAAGATACAACTTGCAGAGAGCACCAACTCTCATATTTCTCTAGCACCAACTAGATGGAAGCACCAACTTCCATGTTTCTCTAGCACCCACTAGATGGAAGCACCAACTCCCAGAATATCTTCTAGCACCAACTAGAATTTAGAGGACTGCAATCCTCCCTAGCACCACCCTACCACCCTGATTGAATCTTAAAAAACTTTACTTACTTGCTCTGTCTCTGATATGGCCTGTTACAGCTCCATGTATCCTCTGCCTCTTCCATCTTCTATTACTCTATTATGCTTCTATACTATGCTCTTTCTCCTGTTGTGCACTCTGATTTTTCTATTCGGCTTCTCTTCTTCCTTTATACTATGTGTTGTCTCTGCATGCTATACACTGCACCTCTAATATCCAGTTCAAGTCATGTACTCAGTCACCTTCTACCCACTTGCATAACTATCGAAAAAGCACACTATCTTCTATGTTCTGCATGTATTTCTCACCTCGAGTCCTCTGCCTGATCATCATACAAACTCTTCATCTTCTCTGACGGTTATTCTGAATCTGTTCATCATTAGCGGGCGTTATCCTAAGATTCTCTAGCTTCTCTGGCAGTCGCAACTCTTCATCTTCTTTGGTAGTTACAGTCAGTCATTTTTGGCTTCTTTGGCTTCTAAGCCCCTTCCTTCACGTGACCAAATGCCTATTCAAAAGGCGCTTTCCAATCTCAGTATAGTGAGCGCTAGCTCCGTTTCTCGATATGACCTTGGGTGAAGATCTAATGTGACCATGAGATTGCGAGCGCATCTAAAGGTGGTTTGTATCAAACTACTTTTTTCCCCGCAATTTACCTCGAGCCTCCATGTGTCCTTTCTCCAAATCCATGGTTTCGATTGCAGCTCGCCTTCAACTTTTTAAAGTTTGCACATATTCAATCCCCGCAATGCGATGGGACTGTCGATCTCACGATCTTGACAGGGCTTCTGAACGGGCGGTTCAGATTTGTTCTTTCACGATCTACAGATCTAATCTAACCTTCCTAAATCAATGGCTGTGATTTATTTCATGATCTGAGCTTCGGGAGTTTCAAATCTCAACCCTTGCTTTCCTCCATATTTCAATATTTCAAAGTTGACAATCCACTAACGCATGTCCCTCTCAGATCAACAGTCGAGCTCTCCTTTGGGTCTACGGACTTCGGAGATTTCGAATCTCAACTTCTCATTTCTTCTGACTATATATCTTATGAAATGGAAGATCTACTGAAATTTGTCCTCCTTAATCCAACGGCTATCCTTCGCTCCAGGACTCCTGCCTTTTCAACTCTTCGGTGCTTCGCTTTTCCATGAACGCTTTCACATGGAGTCAACGATCTATTGACACATACCCTCCTACACGATCAATGATCATGAGTGACTTTGGCACTTCGAGCTTCGGTGTTCAGGACTTTAGGCTAATCATTGCTTCATTCTCCTTTGGCCTCTAGAGTGGTCACCTGCTAAATAAGTCATAGGCAGTGGAGACTGCTTGATGTCGGATAACACTTCCACTTACACTATCCTTCCACTGAACTAGATCAATGGTTGAGAATGCACCTGAAGTGATCTTCGGATCGGATGGTTGAGAGCGACTTCGGACCTTCGTCCTTCGGGACTTTTGACATTTGTTTGTGATGAAACTCCCAAAGTAAATCTCCTGGAGTGATGTCACTTGTTGACATGGCACAAGACAATTTCCTCTTGACACTTGTCATCGTCTAATTATGCCATGTGTACTTGCTGATGTGGTCTTCCACATGTCCTTGATGATGTGGTCTACCACATGTCCTTGTTCAGGTGGTCTGTTGACGTGGGTGAGACGTGTAGGCAGTGTAGTGGAGTGTGGAGGTAGAGCGCAGTAGTGGAGTGTGACGTCAGAGCGTGGAGGCGGTATGTATGAGTGGTTTGGTGGTTTACTCAGAGGGGGGGTTAGGCAGTAAGTGGTAATGAACGAGGGGGGTCCGAGTTGACAAGAAGGTGACACGTACGAGGGTCCCACATGGGAAATAACACCAACTTGGACCCCTCCCCCCCCCACGGTTAAAGGCAGAAAGGTCGGGGGGGGGGGTCCGATATGCCCTGTTGACTATATATATGAGTGCTCGATCATCGTCCACTGAGATTAGTGTGCCCTTCTTCTAACTTATCCTGTCCTTCCACTTATTTCGATCCGACGGCTGACGAAAATTTAGGTGATCAATATCTCAGATCTCAACCCTTTCTTATCATGTCCTTCCACTTAAATCAATCTGACTGTTGTTGGTCCTCTGGATCGGTGATCCAATGGCCATTGTCGCTCTTCCTCCTGAGCTTATGATCTCTCTGACTTAGAAGGCTTTCTAAGTGTTCACGGGTCTCGAAATTTTCTCCTCCTGTGAGTCTGTCTCTTGGACCTCGTCTGTACTTTTGGAAACCACTATCTCTTCTGAGCTTTCTCATCTTTTGCGCTCCCAAGGTTTGGTTCGTTGTTGTTCTTGCCATCAATGACAAGCACATTCTTCCTGTAAACATGCCAACATTATCTTGGGATTTATTACTCTCAAATTTTGTTTGAATGGTTAGGCTCCTTCTTTCAGAGGTATGGTATGTTGGAATATTGATTTATCGTATTCTTTTAAATCATCATAACTCCATGCAAATACATCTTGAAAATATTTAAAAACTTGGGTATATTGATCAATCTCTTCTTTGGTACAGTTGGTACCCAAATTTATATACTTTGGTTATTCATGAGTACCAATGTTTATTTTCTATCGTGTACCTTTTTGACAGAGGGTTCTTCTAGTGGTTTTGAATTTTTCGTTTGGTCATCTCTCGTAAAGAGGGATTCCAAACTAATATACATTTTGGGGGAAATTTTATGACTTTGTTCATGAACTTCTCCCTATAAGTTTTGATCTTCTACTGGATCAACTTTAGTTATGGAATCATCATTTGTAAGAAAATTTACAACATGCTCATCATTTTCAAAAACTTGTAAATATTCTTGATTATCTGGAATTGATGGTCGAAAAATAGTCTTCACATTATAAGTGCCTTGCCCT
Organism: Picea sitchensis; assembly: GCA_010110895.2. NCBI lineage: Eukaryota > Viridiplantae > Streptophyta > Pinopsida > Pinales > Pinaceae > Picea > Picea sitchensis. The sequence continues at coordinate 5,733 of SNQJ01S0052990.1, read as the reverse complement.
TGAAAATATTTTGTGTTAAACAGGGATGTGACTACTGCTAGTGCATCAGCCTTTTGATTATTTTCTCTAGGAATAAAATATATGTTGAAAGAGTTGAAAGAATCCATGAGCTTCAAAACCCTTTTTGCATAACATTTTAACTATTCCTTTTTAACCTTATATTTATTCTTGATGTGATTAATAATCAGTTTTGAATCACCAGTGATCACTAAGTTTTCAACTTTCATTTAAAGGGAAATAATCATACCTTGAATTAGTGCTTCATATTATGCCTCATTATTTGTGCATGGGAATTCAAATCTGATTGCATGTGGGTGTATAACAACTTCAGGGATTTTAAAAAATATTCTTGCTCCATTTCTAGATTTAAAACATGCACCATCAAAGGACATCTTCCAATAACCTTGAAAAGAGTCCTCCTTTTTTTGTTTTGGAATGTTGAGTTGCTCTGAATAAAAAACATCATAGTTTCCCATTCCAACATCAAGATAATTCCTCGTCAAATCGTTCTCTTTTTGTGAAAGAAATAGATTTTCTAACTTCTCTTGGAACTCTAACCATTGTTCTATTCTTATGAGGAAACATCATACAACTTACATCATTCATGATATAACCCCCAATCATCGAGCACCAATCTCTGCTAAGAACAACTCAATATGTTGGAGGCAGGTCTACCACTATAATAGTAAGTATTGTCATGATGTGAGGAGTTGTAGTTATCCATGCACATAAATCTTTAATCTCCCCATAGGCTGGGACTTTTCTTGAGTCAATAACATAAATGCTTTCACCAACCTCATAATGCCTCGTACATTCCATTCCCAATGCTTACATGACTGAAAAAGGCATGATGTTGTTGGTAGCCCCATTATCGATCAAACAATTGTGCAACACAACATCATGATTCTCTACGGTGATATAGAACGGTGGAACTTTTTCCCCTGACTTAGCCCATGAAAATATTTGTTCTTGTTTATAATTTATAACTGCAACTTCCATTCTTGTATCTGAATCATCGAGTATTATTAACAAGTTTTCCCTTTGTTGTGGTATCTTGAATACCTCCATAAAAGGAAAAGTGATTATTAGTTTGGATAAATCATTTATTACATTATAGGTCATTAGTTGTGGAGTCTTGGCTTGGTTAGCAACAATTTGTTGCTTTGTTGTTTCTGCTTGATTCACTTTAGTCTTTTCCTTTTTTGTAGCTTCTTTTGGTTTGAACTTGTTGGCTTGTGCTCTTGTTTGGAAAACATTTTCTTGCAAGATGTCAGACTCTTCATGTTCATTAAAAATGTAAAAAGATGATTCCCCTTCATCAATTTGCATTGATTCCAAACTTTCATCCTGGATGATATTTGATTCTTGATCAAGATCTTCAAAATTCTCTTCCTCAACAATTTCTTCTAACACAAGAGTATTGGGGTTTGGCACTTTGGGTGCTCTTGGCCTTTATTCTTCATTTCTACCATCATTTCTTATGCTCTACTCTTGGTTAGGAATTCTTATTTGTTCCTGAGCAATAATTCTTGGGTTTTGTTATGTTGGAACGAAGTTTTCAACTCCTCTTAATCTCGTTAGCTCATTTTTCATCTGTTGAATAGTCCTATTTATTTGAGCTATTTCCAATCTTTTCTTTGTTTCTTGGGTCGTAATTGGATCATTCCTTACATTTGGGATAACACCTTGGAATATTTCCCCACCAATTCCTCTTTTTTCAACATTCTTCGAGGTTTATGCTTCTTGATTTGCCATAGTAAGATTATCCATTTTCCTTTGAACTTTTCCAAGGATAATCTCAAGTTCATCATTTGTTTTTGTCATAATTTCTTCCATTTATGTTGCTTTACTCATAGTTGCATCTAAGTCTTCTATTTGAGTATCTATGATAGCATATTTTATATTTGATGGCATGGCATTCTTATAACATCCAAGTATAATTGGATTATTTGGCTTTTTCTCTCCGATAATTTGATTTAACATATTGAAAAATCGCAAATTGAAATCTTTGATTCTCTCTCCCTCTTTTAAATGGATTTCGGTGAATTGTGTGAGCAATGTATGGTATGCAATCAGGGGTGCATACATGGTAATGAACATAGTTTTCAAATCATCAAATGATGAAATTTACCGGGAAGGAAGAGACATGTACCATTTGTGGGTCGAACCTATCAACGTTTGCAGAAAAACTCTCACCATTACATCATCATGTTCTATTAGATGTATTTCACACATAGACAAAAATTGGTCCAAATGTCTCTTTCGGTCCATCACTCCGTCTCTTAAAAATACTGGCAAGACACCTTGTGGAAGAGTAGGTAATTGGTGTTGTTCCCCTTGAAGATTGAGTGGACTATTTCTAACCCTTCTTCATGGGATTCTTTGTCTATCATTTATTTCTCCAATATTCTTGGGAACCTCATTTCTTTCTTGTCTATCACCCATTGTTTGAGTTTATCTTTTCTCAATCTTAGAACTTTCTCCAACTTCATAATTTTGAAGTTGTTTACTTTTACTTCTTGTTATTCCCCTTTTGTATGTTTCCAATCTTTTCTTAATTTTCAACTCTTTGTCATTGTGTTCTTGCTATTTCTATTTATCCTTCATGACAAAGAGTTTCCCATGATATTTCGAGTTCTTCTCGAGTTCTTGATATACTTATTGTCAACTTATATATTTGATGCAATACGTTTTGTTGATTTCTAAGACCAATTTGCAAACTTGGTTGATTTGGGTCAGGTTGAGTCATTAGATTCTAGTCTACGAAACCAATGTTTTTCTCTCCCTAGTATGGTCGCCAATAATATTTATTTAAAAGATTTTTTTACGGTCTTAAGGTCAACCTCACAAGGATATGAATCCCCCTACATGTTTAGAGAGGTGTACTCCTCTTTTTCTTATGAAATTGCAAACATAAATATAGAAAAAACTAAAAAGGACCAGACTTTGAAAAAGCTACCATTCACATTCAAAACAATACCTGAGATTGGGACCAGGTATATTTTAAAGAAAATATATACAATATATTACAAAATGGACAAACCAAATTAGTATTATAAATAAGATGTTGACATTTCCATCATAGCATTCATCAAGACAGTAAACAATATCCACAGTAAAGAGATAAGAAAGATGGACCACATATATAAGAGAGCTTTAAATGATCATTCCATTAAACACAAAAAATATTATGATGGATAAAACATTTGGAAACTCAAGCTTCAAAACAAAGTCTTTGAGAATACAATAATTTAGTATTCCAAATAGTTCTATTGGAGTCTCGAAAATAATATAGTCTTTAAATACAAAGTAAATGTCTTTAGAGAAAATATTTGCATTCGCCCTTCAACGAGGGTTGGGATGGGGCTCTCGTGGACCATAAAATGAAAATACCTAGAAGATAAGAGGAAAACAATCAAGGGTCGTCCTAATTTTCACAGAATACTGAGAAATAGAAGGAAGTATGATAAATGATTATAGAAGAAATAGACTTAAAAGGGAGGAACAAAGTTGCTACTTGACTCGCTATGATGGAAATTTCTTGTAACATTTACTTGCTTGGGCGTGTTTCTTTTATAGATGCATGTTGTGGTTGATGTGGCATAACCATTGCAACTATTTCTTGATTATTTGGCTCGGTGATTTTGATTAATTCTTTTTTCAACCACTCCTCGATATATTCCCTTAAAGGACCTACAACAATTTCATGCTTAGTTTTAATTTCAAATAATTCATTTTCAAATTATCTCAGATCCATATTCAATTGATGCAATGTGTCATCAACTTCATCATTTCTATTAATATACTGAACTAACCATTTTTCAACTTCTTCTTCGAAAAATTCTATTGTGTCGGTGAATTAAATAGTGGCATTATTCTTACACAAGTGGCAGTTGATGTGGCGGGGACAATAAATATGATAGGAAGTGGCGATGTGATGTCGTGACAGATGAAAAATGCTAAGTATGAAAGTGTAAAATGAGGAATGTAAAGTGAAAATTGTATAACGAGGGATTGCGGACCTACAAACATGGGTATGAGGAAGAGTAAGGAGTTTCGCACTGAAACTAGAAATATGACTAACTACTGGAAATAATCATTTTGTGGATCGAATAAGTAAAAGGTATATTTTGGAAAGCACTAGAACCTACAGACCTACAGACCTAGAAACTAGAAAAAAGGTTGTTGGATGGTAAGTGAGCCCGCATTCTCTTTTCATGAAAATTGGCTAAGTGTTAAAAAAATGAAAAAGGTACAATTTGGGAAACAAAAAAGTGAGAAGTCCATTTTGGGGAACGTGATATTACAGACTTCGTACCTACATACCTACGGACATGCAGATCCAAGACTTATGCTACCCCCACTCTACATTATTTGAAAATTGGCTAAGTGTTAGAAATATTTTAATAAAGGAGAAAAAGACTAAAGGAAAACAAACAAAAGAAAAGACAAGGAAAAATCATATGGATGGTTAAATGGAAACACAAATTTGATCACGAATGTGGATCAATAGTACATTTTTGAATGATTATAAGTAGTGGGATATCTATCAATAGCTACCTTGGTGAGAAGTGCTTGTGGCGTAGGACTCTTCCAACGATGTCCTGGTTCACATATTGGAAAAGCAGTTTTGGGATATAATTTTGGTAAAAATCCTAAGTAGAGAAGAATTGTGCAGCAGAGGTGCACAGGAGAAGAAGGAGGACTAGGGAGTGTTCCGCTAAGGTGCATCCAGGAGGACAGTGAGCAGTGGAGGTGCATCCAGAAGTACAATGCGTAGTGAGAGAATAATAAAGCAGAATAAGCGAAATAAAGCAGAGAGACAAATACAACAGAGAAGAAAGCAGGTGAAAAGGAAGGATGACAACTCAACATGCTAAAGATGGAAGGAAACACAAAAATAGGAATAAAATGTAGTCAAAGTGAAAAAGCAACATGTGCACAGAAAATCAAGTGAAAGAAGTCGAACAACCAGTTAACTGGAGTAGTCATGCATTGTAATAGGGTTTTGGGAGGAGCCAGGTAGGGTTTTAAGCCCTAGATTATATGTATAAATATGTAATGGGTTGGGAGAATAGGGGTTCTCTGGTTGTTTTTGTTTTGGGTTCCTGAGTGTTGGATTCCTCCATATGTAATTGGGTTCTTGTTCCTGACTGTCTGTTCTAGTCTATAAAAGAGAGGAATCCATGTTTGAATGTAAGAGATGATGCAGAGAGAGAGAGGTTTGCACTGTAAAGTGGCTAGACTAGGAGAGAAGAAAGATAACCATGATATATCTTTGTAAGCGTAGTGCACAAGCCAAAACCAATTGAAGAAATCACAATAAAGAAGCCAATCGTTGTTGATGTAGCCCATAGTTGGGTGAACCACATTAAATATTATGTTACATGTTTTTTATATGATTGTTCATGGATTTTGTTTTATGCTTATTAGATTACATATGTGTTATGCATAATCATTACGCAATAATCATGACTATTAAAGTAACGGGTTATGTGGTAAACGAGAATCAAATGATGGTATGAATCTGAAATCACTAAGTAGTAATAGAGAAAAAGGACAGAATTACACACACAAACTAATAAGGAAGAATGAACAAAATGGTCACCTTTGATTCCCTCACACTGCAGAAACTCGGTTCTTACAGTCCCAATAGATACCTCGGGTGAGACATCATTTGTGCAAGTAGGTGATGTTGAAAGGGCCAGTGTCTAGTGGGTTTTTTTGGTCAAA
>SNQJ01S0052989.1:58826-74671 GCA_010110895.2 Picea sitchensis | reverse complement strand
CTTGGTACAAGTAGTGATACATGTTGATGTACATGTTTGGCATATGTTTGGATGATGAGTACTTGGTTAAAAGTACAACATTGGTATTACTTGATTAGCATATATTTTGGTACATGAGGCATTTGATGATTGAGGCACTTGGTTCATGGTAGAGACATATCATGAGCGATATGGCACGTGTTTGGTATATTGGTGGATGCACATGGTTGGCATATTGGTATATGCACATGTTGACATGTTGATAGAGGCATATGGTTGATACATTCCATGGATGATATCTTTTGGCACTTTGTATGATGTTGATGTACATAGGTGTTGCACATGCTGAGCACACATTTTTTTATGGGATGTGCTTGGTTGATATTTTTCTCATGATTATTTATTTCATTGTTGACATATATTTTTCTTCATGATGCTTGGTATAGCATGAGTTTGATGCATGAACATGTCCAAGGATTTTTATATGGTAGCACACTATTCATCTCATAGAGAAGATAGGGGAGACATACCCATAGGGGGTGTCATTCTTCTTCCCATGATTCTAGGAGGATATATTTATCAGATGCATACCTAGAAAAGAACCCTATATTTGAAGAAAGAGCACAGAGGCATAATTCCAAGAGGAGAAATGGTCACAGGGGGAGTATGTTTGATGTATTTTCAACATTACATCAGAGTGATATCCCTTGTTCAAAAGGGGAGAGATTATTCAGAGGAAGATCAAAGGCACTCAGACAGGGGGAGCATCCCCATGGAAAGTTCAAACAGGGGGAGAAGCCCCAAGAGGAAAATGGCATGTTTCCATTGATGTCAAAGGGGGAGAGATAGTCACATTGACTATTGATGTAGAGCATACCTTATCTACATGTTGAAATCAATAATTGGTAATTGGTGTTGCCATCAATATTGGTATTACCATCAATGTTGAAGGGGGATATTGTTGGATCATGTTGTCATTGATGCCAATGGTTTGATTGATTGATGTCATTGATTGATTCATGATTGATGTAATGTAATATGTATTGTCAATGATGAGAATGCATAGATGAATATGGATAAATGAGTTGTCATTAAAATGATGAAGATGGATCAATAAGTTGTCACTGATACATGATGAAGATGGATCGATGTGGTTTCATTGGTATATGATGCATTGCTGGAAAAATGTATAGATGACTCATTATTGTCTTATCATGATTGATAAAGTGCACAAATAGATGAACTCCAAAGTGGTCCCCTTATGGTGAAATCCCTCATGGGAAGACACTTTGTGGATTGTGTTATCCTAGAAGGATGGTTGGATGACCCATGCTCTCATTATTGTGTTATCGTGATTGATAAGGTGCACAAATAGATGAACTCCAAAGTGGTCCCCTTATGGTGAAAGCCCTCATGGGAAGACACTTTGCGGATTGAGTTATCCTAGTTGAAGGACCCATTCTTGTATATGGAATAATGAGATGAATATCAAGGAAATTGTTGGTGAAGCTATCCTAGATGGATAGTGTTTGTCATGCCATTTCTAGTGGTATGTGGAATGTCACATAACTCCTTATGGTTTGAGAGTTATGGCCTTATGAATATGAAGGAACCCCATATGAAGGCTTGAAACCCCCAAGGTCAAAGAAGTCAACGTGACCTAAAAGAAAAAATCATTATTTAAATGATAAAGTAAAGTGACAAAGTCAAGAAGGATTATTTAAATAATAAAGTGAAGTGACAAAATCAAAGAAGATTATTTAAATGATAAAGTGAGGTGACAAAGTCAAGGAGGAATATTTAAATGATAAAGTAATGGAGAAATTCTAATTATGGAAAGTGGTTAACCCTTAAAATGAGGAAAATGGGTTATGTGACCTATAAATGGGCTAAGTGACCTAGAAATGGGTTAAGTCACCTAGAAATAGGTTAAGTGACCTAGAAATGGGTTAAGTGATCTAGAAGATGGAGAGTATAAATAAGAGGCAAGGATCTCTCATTTCAGATAACACTTGAAGATATTGAAGATATATAGGTGACTGAGGTAACCAAAGGATATATAAGCTGAATTTCAGAGGCAAGGTGAAGAAAACAGGGTCGGAATTCAAGGGAGGATAAATTCTTTTCATGATGCTTTCTAAGGTATGTTATTTACAGGTCATCTCACAATTTTCGAAATAACTTGTTTTCTATAATGATTCAGACCATGAGATTGATATGAAATTGAGGAAATATATCCAAGTATCTGTGGTAAAAAATTAATCTTGTGGGTCGTTGTATTTTTGGAGATACACTGCGTGGAAAATAGAGTTTTTGGCTAGTCCTGAAACTAGTCTAAAACAAGTGTTTTGGGTAAAAACATCATAAATTTTTCATAATAGATACAAATTCAATGAGACAAATTGTGTTGGTTAGAAATTAGAGTACCGTATTTAGTATATGTTTTAATATTTTCAGATCTATTTAAGAAATATTTCATGCGGGGCACACTATACAAGGTAGCTCTCTAGAATAAGCCAGAATTCAACAAGGTATGCCATTTTTGCTATAAATACTTTTCTGAGAGGTTCCAATTAGTGAGACCTGGAGGAATTGCATAAAAAGAATGAAGAAAAAAGTGTATCAGTTTCAAATCTTTATTCATTACAGGTACAAAGTTATGATTATTTCAAGTTAGGGTTGTTGACTAATCCAAAATTAGTCATGGTTGAGAGAAGTAGTTGATGAGTTGGCACATACATGAGGTGTATAGTTGATGATGTTGGTACATATTCATGAGTAATTGTTGATGAGTAGTTGACATATGATTGGTATATACTTGGTACATGGTTGGATTCACTTGTTTATGGTACAAGTTGATTACAGGTTGTTTGGCACATGTTGGTGCATGGTTGATGCACTTGTTTATGGTACAGATTGATATCTGTCGAGGATTGTTGCCTCATATCAGTTGGTGTTGAGAATGTAAGTTGAGTCTTGCATATATATCTAGTGCTCTTGTAGAGTTGTACTCTATTTAGTTGTTGCTGAAAAACCCCTGTATTGAAGTCCATAATAAAAGGAAAAATTGTACATACATCTTGTCTTCCTTGTATTCCTTGTGGAGATGATTTGTTGATGATATATTGCTAATATATGTTGCTGATATGTATTCACATATAACTGATTATTAATGACATCAATGAGTAATGAGTAAATGTTGAATGCTAACTAATGAGTTTTGTGTAAGAGGGAAGTTTTGGGAAAAAGATCCCCACACTCATTCACCCCCACCTCTAAGTGTGGTAGGTGTGTCCAACAAGACTGTCCTCATCACGATGAAGTTGCAAAACTTTTCAAAGGGAATTCCCAACCCGTTGTGTTAACACCACCTTTTCCTCAACAACAATCCATGGTTGCTCAAGCCCCTGCCCCTCCGACAGGGGGCAATCCCAGTCATCCTCCTGATGAGGAAGCCTCATTGAGTGCTCATATTTATATGTTCAATGGGTTTGATTTAACCACTCGTAGCACAACGTATGACACACCGGATAAACCTGATAAACCTAAGGTTGCTACTGGTACCCCACCAGATCCATCTCCTGCCACCGTTAGTCCTCCATATGGATCACTTGAGATTGAAAATCCCACTTTTGACTCTATTTTACGCCCTCTTGAAGAGTACTATTCACAAATCGACTTTTAATCCTAGTTCACGTGTCGCCCGAAACTACAACATTGTTGAAGATTTGGCTCAAGCACTATGTGCTATGTTTTCTCTTGAAGTTCTACAACATTGTCCAAGTCAACGTATAACACTCTTGGTTTCCATTGGCAGAACCGATCCTGAGTCGTCAAATAATATCACATTTAACCTTGATAACTTCAAGTCATGACTTTCTCACCATCTTGCTTTTCAAATTGATGTATTTTTTCATAATCGACACATTCATCACACCATACTAGATGAGGGTGCTTCCACTTGCGTCATGTCATTATCCTGTTGGAAAGGATTAAAATCACATGTGGTTAATTAATCCCCTACAATGTTACGAGCATTCGATGCATGAGCTTTTCATCCTCACGGGTTGTTGCAGTCCTTAGCCTTTCTGTTGGGAGGTAAGACCATCTCTATCGATGTAGAGGTAGTTTATGCTCCCCTTGATTATAACTTGTTGTTAGGAATAATTTGGTTTTATTCCATGACTGTCATCGCTTCATCAATGTTTTTATGTGTACAATTCCCTATCAAGGTAAAACTATCACCATTGACCAGTTAGATTACTGCACCCCCAACTCTCGCCCTCCCACCACCAACAATATTCCTTTCTTGGGAGATACTAAGATCACTTATGAAAGTGTTGGTGTGGGTATTTTAAAATATTCTTCCCTTATGGGTACTTTCCCTACACCACTTCCTCCCACCTCACAACACATTGCTACGATCAATATGATCTCGACTATGGCATATCAATCTTTTGAATCATCTGATCCTTGGGTTGTGCCTAGTCCTTTGGAATTCGATACACTAGGTGATTCTATGCCACTTAGTCCTGTTGAGGCTTCATACAATGTTATCCAATCCACCTCTCCCTCTTTGGATGACCAACATCCATTGGCATCCGACACTTTTTCATTTCCATCTTGGTTGGATTCCTTATCCTCTTCTTTTGACTACATCCTATGGATTTTTTCATCGGACAAATCCATTATGGAAATTCTTAGTATCGACGAGGTACCTTGGGATGACAACCATCATCGATCATCTTTTCTCCCTAGTCTATATGAAATTGAGGAAGATATACACTCTCTCTTCCCCTCCCCAATGTTGTCAATTCTCCACAATCTCCTATCCTTACCCAGGATACTACTTCCAAGGGGAATTTAGGAAACATATCTTCTACCATTACTATCGATATTTCAATCAAGGAAGGTATCATGGTGATCCAAAATGATCTTTTAAATGACAATGGTTGAATAATTATGCATGTGTTTATTATCCATTTAAGAATTTGAATGAAAGAGGATGGATTATAGAAGAAAAATCATAGCCATATGCACATATACATATCTGAAATAAAGAAATAAGAACAACAAACCATATAACACCAAAGTGATAATGGAGTTCGACAATCTTGCCTACGTCTCCGGGCCTTTGTCTCAGTGGGTGAGGCTTTAATATTTATTTTAAAGTCTCTAAACGTACATCAAAATAGTGCCAAAAGGTTACAAAACTAATATTGTCTTTTTCTACCAGTTCTTTAGGACCCAACAAAAGAAACAACACTAAAATCGGATGACCAGAGCTCCCAGAAATGGCCCGCAAAGGTGCACTCCTCAATAGCTTCCTTGCATAAAAATGGCTTTGGCTTGGCAAATATTCAGCATAAACCTACTCTCAATGTCCTCTTGGGTTCCAAGAATCCCTAGTTTATACAGATCTGAATTTGGTAACCATCTCCCAACTTCCCCCCAAGATCTTGCCTAAACAAAAGGCCCAATATCCCCAATATTGGCCAAAAATATCCAAAACTGTTGAATAAAAACAATAAAATCACTATTATATAGTAAAAAAATCCCACTTTTGAGAAATATTGGGGATAATCCCCTCTAAAGGGTCACATGGAACCATGTGTGCAAGCGCCAACCCCCTAGGGGTTGCATGTTGGCCCTTCCTCCATAAGCTCCTAGATTTATGGCACCATAATAAGACTAGGGCACAATTGGCGCACCTGGCCATTGGTCACCAGCCCCAAGTCCCATGGTAGAAGGTTGTGTGATGTCTTATGGCCCCCATGCTCGACTCTTATCGTTGGGTGTTAAGTTGATGGTTATATGGTTACAATATGCTCGCGGGCTGGGGCTAGGCCCTGCCCCTTTCTGCCTCTACATATAACATTTATACACTTTAAATAATTTATTCACCCTTTGTATAACATGTGACATATGTGGGTGGGATGGCTAGCCTGACCCTACCAATCCATAGCCCGTTGGGAGGTTGCACGATCGATCCTCATGGAGTTCAACCAATTTTTCCAATAACTAAAATACTAATACCTAGGTACCACATGGCAACGTCCCATATGCCAGCTACTACCACATGTCAGCACACTATTCGACCAACTTTGCCACATGTGTTTTCCATGTCACCTACCACTGTACACACTTTCCTAGTCATTGTATGCCACATGTCATTCGTATGTCGTACAGGCGTGCCACATGTCACCCTTACAGTGGTGACACTTGTCACTGCCAGATTGGTTCACCTGTACCTTCCACATCAACATCATCTTCACGTCATCAGTCTATACACCTAGCCAGCCTACCACGTGTCACCTCCAGATGCTTCCACGTCAGCATCAACTGTGCCTACCATGTCATCTATATGACCATACGTCATGTACAATCAGCTTCCACGTGGCACTGTACGGACTGTACAATCATCATTTTTTTTCTTGTTTATCCAAATGAACAGATCGTGATATATGGATCATATGACGTCTACTTGAGCCTGTTCAAGTTGTGTTGGGCTTGTATCAACGAGGCCCATGCACATTTCCGTTTTGAAGCCATTCTGAGAACTTTGATTTTTAGGCCTTTCTAAGCCCTATCAAGCTCTTGGATCCAATTATGGATCACACCTCCCCACTAAAGAACTTTTGGTCCAACAAAAAGTTACTGACCAGTCATCAAGCTTGGGATAGGCTACCCGATTTGTTCTCTGTCTTTGAACTCTGTCCTGTGTGCCTATCTCATCAAGATCAATTGTAACACAATCATGATAACTGACAGCATATTGTTAGCCATTTGTACTCTGTCACATCTTACTGAAGCCACTAACATCCATGTAGACAACATTACTAATGATAGCATAAAAAATATGACTACAAATGAGCTGATATGTTTGTAATATTTGCACGACATTAGTTTATCTTGAAGCAAACTGTAATTGATTTTCCATTCTACAATCATCTCTTGTTCTTGTTTAAGATCAATTACTTGATTTGAAATAATTATAGGTGTCTTTCTTTCTTGAGTTTCCTTTCTTAATTGTTCCATTGTTTGAAGAGTTTTATTTTCATTTACATGATGTGCATGAACAACATATTCTTGACATGCTTTGGTTAAATGATATTGATTCTTTGCCTTGTAGAAGATTGCTTTGTGATCATACAAGTATGGACTACCTAAGACCATTCCACATTCACTTAGTGGCACCGCATCACATGTTACCTCGCCTACACGATTATATGAAATTGAAAATTTTAATGTGCACTACTTGGTTATGTGCATTTGATGATTGTTGCTTATCCATTTCACTATGTAAGGCTTATGATGCATCTATGTTTCTAATCCCAACTGTTTAACCAATTCCTCTAAAATTAAGTTAGATTGATATCCATTATCTATCAATGTGTCTACCTTAGTGTGCCTCATGATGACCCTTATGTGAAACAAGTTACTTATACAATCAAATCCTTCACCAATTTTACATGTCATACCAACCAATGAGACTTTAGATTCATCACCTGAATATGATCCCAAGTTTGTGGGTCATGTTGTTGCTACAATTTTTTTCCTCCCCTTCTTTTCCTTGAACCACTTCGATCTCTTCTAAGGATGCAATTTCCAACAAAGTTCCTCATCATGTCCCTCTTTCTTGCAATGCTTGCAAGAGGGTTTCTCTTCCTTTCTCACCACTGAATTTTCCTTCTTTCCATGCCACTTCCTTTTGTTCCCTTTCCTTGAAGATGATTCCCCCATTACACCAACCCATGTTTTCCCTGATTCAATGTATGTAGCTTGAATAGAAACCTCATCAAGATGAGTTGTTCCAAACATGAATACAATATTTCAAATATGTGCAGGTAAATCTCCTATATACTTCATACAATAGTTTCTTGGGTATGTAAAGGAATATCTAACATCAATTCCATTTTGCGAAAGCCATCTTTGTATTCTTTCAATGTTTGTCCTATTCTTAGTTTTAAATATTTCCATTCAATTAATGCTTTCTCTTTATAACCCAAAGGATATAATTGCTTTCTAAGTGCAGAAATGAAACTTTTCCATGATGGAAATACATTACCCACTTGTTGCATTCCATTTTTCAACTTGCTTTGCCACCGGATGAGTGTTGTGCCTGCAAGTCTAAGCGATGCCAACTTGATCTGAGTTGCCTCATCCTTGATCTATTTCACATTGTAATAAACCTCCATATGTGTGACCCAATTGTCAAGTCTCTCTACATTAACTTCACCATCATACATGGGTAATTCTAATTTAACATCAAGTTTTAATAAAGGCATTCCGTTCTTATGTTTATGGACATGTTTCTTTGCGGTGCTTTTTGAACTTGAAATTGAAGAGGAAGGAGAAGAAGGAGGTTAAGATGGAGGTGAAGGAGGAATTTAAGGAGGATCCTCTACTTCTTCACTTTTTCCCTTTGAAGATTAACCCAGATTTGATCTTTTCCCTTCCAAGTAATCCTCTAACAAAACCTTCATCATCTCCAACATGGCAAAGAAAGTTTTTCGAAAATCTTTCTCATCCTGAGAAATTCCCTCTTCCGATGCAATTTTCTAACTTTGAGAAGTTTTATTTCTTAATACAATCAATGTATTCTCTTTAATAAGATCACCTTCACCACAATGTAGCTTTTCCCTGGTTATCATGCAAAACTCAAATCCAAACATCAGCTAGCTATGATACCACTTGATCCGAAAATATATTTTAAATGGCAATGGTTGAATAATTATTCATGTGTTTATTAACCATTTGGGAAGCTAAATGAAATAAATCAAGAATAAAAACAATCCATATAACACCAAAGTGATAACGGAGTTCAGCAATCTCGCCTACGTCTCCAGGCCTTTCTCTCAGTGGGTGAGGATTTCTTATTTCTGTTCAAAGCTTCAAAATTATATCACAACAGTTCCAAAAGGTTACAAAAATGATATGGTATTGTTCTACCAGATCTCTATAACCCAACAAAAGAAATGACACTAAAATCAAATGACCGGAGCTCCCAGAAATGGACCGTAGAGGTGCGCTCCTCAATAGCTTCCCTACATAAAAATGGATTTGGCTTGGAAAATATTCATCATAAACCTTCTCTCAATGTCCTCTTGGGCTCCAAGAAGTGATAGATTATATAGATATGAAGTTGGTAACTATCTCCCAACTTGCCCCCAAGATCTAGCCTAAGAAAAAGGCCCAATATCCCCCAATATTGGCAAAACTTTTCCAAAATTGTTGATTAAAAACAATAAAATCACTATTATATAGTGAAAAAAACCACTTCTGAGAAATATTGGGGATAATATCCTCAGGCCTAGGCATGCACCCCCTCTACAGGATCACATGGAACCATGTGGCCAAGCGCCATCCCCTTAGGGGCTGGGCATTGGCCCCTCCTCCATAAGCTCCTGGATTTATGGCACAATAATAGGACCAGGGACCGATAGACATGCCTAGTCATTGGTCATCGCCCGCAAGTCCCATGGTATAAGGTTTCATGTTTTCTCGTGCCCCCCACGGCTGACTCTTATCATTGGGTGTAACGTTGGTGCTTATATGGTTGCAATGTGCTCGCAGGCTGGGGCTAGGCCCCATCCCTTTCTGCGTCCGCAAATAACATTTATACAGTTTAAATAATTTATTCACCCTTTGTATATAACAAGTGACATATGCAGGTAGGTTGGCTAGCCCAACCCTTCCAAGCCATATCCCAATGGGAGGTTGCGCAATCTATCCTCATGTAGTTCAACCAATTTTTCCAATAACCAGACAACCAATACCTGGGTGCCACGTGGCACCATCCCATACGCCAGCTACTACCACGTGTGAGAACACTATTTGACCAGATCTACCACACGTTTTTGCCACATCACTTGCCACTATACACAATTTCCCAGTAATTGTCTTCCATGTGTCGTACGTAAATCCTACGAGTGTGTCACGTGTCAACCTTACAGTGGTGACACCTGTCACTCTTGGATTGGTCCACCTGTACCTTCCACGTTAGCATTCTGTCCATTTCATCATTCCATACACCCAGTCACCCTACCACGTGTCACCTCTAGATGCTACCACATCAATGTGAACTATTCCTTCCACGTCAGTTGTATGACTATACAACCCGTACAGTTAGATTCCACATGGCATTGTGTGGACTGTACAATCATCATTATTTTTCTTTTTTGGCCAAATGAACATATGACGTATGTTTGATCCCGTTCAAATTATGTTGGGTTCATATCGATGATGCCTATACACACGTTTGTTTTTAAGCCATTCTGAGAACTTTTATTTTTAGGCCTTTTTGAGCCCCATAGAGCTCCTCGATCCAATTCTGGATCACATGGAAAATTTTAATCTCAGTGTTAATTGTTCACCCGAGGAAGTGGAAGCTTACACTGCTTTATTAAAATAATTTTTTGATGTATTTGAATGGATTTATGAAGAAATTCCAGGGATTGATCCATCGATTGTTGTGCATGAGATCAAAACTTACCCAGGAATTAAACCTGTATGACAAAAACTTCACCCAGTTCATCCTAAGAAAAATGTGGCCATCAAGGCAGAAGTTGAAAAACTATTGAATTTTGTCTTTATCTATCCTATACCCTTGATAGAATGGGTTTCTAACATCGTTCTGGTTGTTAAAAAACAAGGAACGTGTCTATGTCAATTATAGGGATCTCAACAAGGCTTGTCCAAAAGACAATTACCCAACACCCTTTATCAACCAAATCATCGATAATTACGCTAGCAACGTTATATTTTCTTTCATGGATGGATTCTCAGGGTATAATCAAATCAATATTCTACCAGTTGATCAACATAAGACAACCTTCATCTGCCCTTGAGGGACATTCGCTTATCAGAAGCTACCCTTTGGCCTTAAAAAATGGTGCTACTTTCAAGTGGGACATGTCATATTCTTTCCACGATACCAAACATATTATGGAGCCCTACCTCAATTATTTACCTGCTCATTCTTCTACTCGATAAGACCATATTGGTCATTTGTGGGCCATTTTTCTTTGATGTCGATTTTACCATATGCATTTGAACCCTCATAAATGTATCTTCGATGTCAAATCACGTCGACTCCTCATTTTCATCATCTCCAAAGATGGGATTAGGGTGGATCCCTTAAAATTCAAAGATATTCTCACTTTTCCCCCTCACAACAATCTAACCCAACTACAAAGTTTGCAAGGGAAAGCAAACTTTCTTCGCGGTTTTATATGTAATTACACTGAACTCAATAAAGGATTGATGAGGTTGTTGTAGAAAGACACTCCTTTCATTTGGAATGACACTGCTCAACACTCTTTTGATGCTCTTAAACACACATTAACTCATACACCTCTCTTGCATCCTCTGAATTATACACTAGACTATATCCTTTATTTGGTTGCCTCTACTTCCACTATTTCTATGGTGTCATTTCAAGAGGATCCTAATGGTGACGAACATGTGATATACTATCTGATCAAGAGTCTATATGGTCCCAAGCTCCGATATTCACATGTTGAAAATTTGTCTATGGCAACCATAATTTTCGTCCAGAGATTTCACCATTACATACTATTACGCACTACCGCATTCATTGAGGACTCGAACCCCATGTAACATATCCTTACACGTCAAGTCCTTGGGGGAAATTATTCCAAATGGATTGTTATTCTTCAATAATTTGATATCGAGTTTGCCAAATCAAAAGCTAAAAGGTTGTTGGTTTTTGCGGAACTCATCTACGATCATCCCCATGATGATGAAGATACTGAGCCCAATGATTCTCTTCTCAATGAATGTTTGTTCCTCATTATCACATCATACCCTTGGAATGGAGATATTCTTCTCTATCTTCAAACCCATGATTTCCAGCCCGATATTTCCCATGACGAACATCGTCATATTCACCACCATTATAAAAGCTACCTTATCATTGGCAACACTTTGTATCATCGTGGTATTGATAATTTCCTACGATGTGTTTTAACCCACAATGAGGCTGAACGCATTTTGAATGATTGTCACCTTGGATCTTGTGGCAGTCATCTTTCTGGGATGGATACAACCCAAAAAAACTTACGTGTCGAATAGTTTTGGCCCTCCATCTTCAAAGATTGTATTGAGGTTGTCAAACAATTCCCACCTTGTCAAGTTTTTCAAAAAAAGGCACGCACCCACCCTGCTTCGTTGCATCCCATTGTCATCGTCGTCCCCTTCACCAAATGGGGCATTGATTTTATGCAATGTAAGCCTACCTCAAATGGGGGGCACAATTATATCACCATTGTCATTGATTATTTCACTAAATGGGCTGAGGCTATGTCCACATTTGTTAATGATGGTCATAGTGCAGCTCTTTTTTTTTTTAACCACACCATCACTTGCTTTGGTGTCCCACAATCCATTGTCACTGATCACGACTCACATTTTCAAAACCAGATGATGAGTGAATTGCATGTCAAGATTGGTTTTCTCCATGAAAAATCATCCCCGTACTATCCTCAAGAAAACATACAAGTTGAAGATATCAACAAAGTCCTAAACACCATGCTTCAATGCATGGTGGGGACAAAAAAAAACTCTTGGCACTTGAAATGTTTCTCCGCACTCTCGGCCTACCACACTATAACGTTCCCAGCCACCAACAAGTTGGGCAATGCCACTTCTGGGACGTCTCTCTTAGCTCTGATACCATACTTTGACGTACCCAACAACTCAAGTTGGTTCATGCTATCGGACAACACATACTTATTGAGCTTCTGATAACCCAAAACTATCCTACCTAGCTATAGACTTGTTGGGTTATGGCACACAAAAAATCTTGCAGAACATCATACACATATAACTTAACAGACAATTACATTCTTCTAATATACAGATACATGAAGAAATAGTAGTAAATCCTATATGTACAACATATACGGGCTAAAGTCATAAATATAAAACATGTACAAATACAAAGCAAGTAAATGAACACATAAATGGTACTTATCTTTTTCTTTTAGAGAATACCACCAATTGTGTGAAGAACTTCCATGAACCTCCTATCCATAGAGCACGCTACTCATCACTCTCAACAGTGGGTCACCCCTGAGCTAGGACTAAAATCCACCCGGGTAAAGGGATTCCTAGGCTAGGCTGAGACAATAGGATGCTACACAGTCAATCAGGAAGGATTCCCTCCTAGGATCTAGCTTATACACATAGCCTACAACCTCTCATTCCCCACATGCTTGTCCCATGCTAGAAAGTGTGCCCCTTCTCTGATCAACAATCCTTTGGCTTCCCTGCTTCCCTTCTAGGGCTTCAACAACAGACCATACATGAATTCTCAGAGCACTATAGTTGTTGTTGGGCACCCTCCAGGAGAAATCACTTCCCCAACAACCTCTATCACTTGGAGAGAGTTTCTCACAAGTATGACAACCTTCTTCTTCTTTCCCAACAAACTCTATCATCTAGAGAGAGTTTCTCACTGGCCTAGTAACCTGCTTCTTCAAGCCATCTCCTTAGGTATACAACAACAACATTCAACTAACACACAGGTTATGGTAGCAACCAAAACCAGGTTAGGACATGGAATATGGTAGCAATCCATGCTCAGCCAAGGAACTGTGTTGGCAATAACAACCAACCGTTATGACACAACATGGGCTAAGGAAAAGTATAGGTGCATTGTGCTTCATAGGAAAATATAGGTCAACTTCATAGGTTTACTGGTTTTAGAGGTGTGCAAATGATACAGAGGTTGACGATGGAGATGATGTCTTAGCACATGAGTTAGTGGGTGAAATGGGTAAGATGGAAGGATTCCATAGAATGGAAAGATTCCCCCAAGAATGGTGAGGGAACACAAGCATGGGGAGAGACACAAGAGTGGAGGGAGAACCCCCCAACGAGATGGCTTTTCTAGATATAAGTAGCATGCGCTCATGTTGACACATGTCTTCCTAAAGCTGCATGAGCTCAACTTAACACTCGTTCCCTTTTCCTGGGAACTTAGCACAACACGGATTATGTCCAACCTTATCCTTTTGGAAATAATAATATAATATTATTCCTTTAGAGGTAATCCCTCTAGCTTAGCCCCTAATCCTAGAAACTTAGCCCCTTCCCTCACCCTACCTAGTGGAGCTTATTCCTCCATTCTCTTTTATCGTGGTCGGTCTCCATGCAACAATGTATTTATATTAATGATATGAGTATTTTCATATACAAAAACAGGCTCTTTGGCCTTTAGGATCTAGGCTCTCCGGCCTAATCATCACGTAAGCCTCCTAGCTTATAATCACTTGGATCACCAACCTACAAAACATATTTACATTCACAATTACAAATGGGGCTCGGTCTTGAAACATTCTCCACGCACTTCCCATTGTCTTCTCGATTATTTGAATGCCTTCTTTTTCAACATGAGCACTACACCAAGAATACAATTTTGTGGGGTGCATTATTGTTAGCAAAAAGGTTTCATTCCAAGTTTTACTTAAAGGTAGGAATCTCATTGGGTATTTGTGTGGTACGTAACCTTTATATATCCATACCTTGCCATATCCAACCATGTCTTGGTCTCATACATGACTAGATTTCTTCCATCATTTCTATAACAAGTTCTTATTTTTTATTTCTTTCATTATTACCTCATAACCAAATTAACATAACATGCTACTATGTCAGAGTGTGCATTCAAAAGATAAGAAGCTTTGATAACTATAACATGCCTCTAGCCTTTACCACACCTAGTGGTAACTTATTCATGTTAATGCACTTAAACAATACCATACTATGTATTATAAAAATTCAATATGGGGAAATTCTTACCTAAATTTCCCTTTGGCAATTATGCAACATAATTTCAAAAGAGAAATACTTACCTGCATAGATTCCATTAAACAATTTTGATGCTACTTGATTAGTTGATGACAGTAGAAGCTCCCATGCCCCTTTATCAGTCTTATAATCAACATTCCAACTTTCTGTTGCTTCCTTCCATTTGCAACAACATCATCAACAACACTTGCAAACATGCAAGCATTCTCTCTTTATGGATATCCCAACAAGCCATAACATACTTGTTGCTATAGTAATTTCAACAACTTATTTCTCCATGTATCATTTTTTTCTTTGTTGATCCCAGAAGTCTTCAATTCTTCCGGATTCCTGAATCTTCATGTGCTCTCACTGTAACCATTGTGCATTATTATTTCTGAATTGAGCACTTTCTAGCCAAATAATTCTTGGTTTCCTTTTCTTTTCCAGCCTAATTCTAAGCTGATATTAACCTTCATATTTTATTTATTTCATGAATCCATCTATCCCAACTCATACTTGGATGAATTATAATTCCAATCATATTTTCTTATAGACTTTGGATCATCAACATCCATTTACTTTTCGGATTGAACTACTTCATCCCTTTCTTGACTAAGCACTTTAGTATTTGAGTTTTCTTTCACTCTTCTATTCTCCTTTCCAAGTAACCTCAAACTTGTCTTGCATATCCAATCTCTAACATATTGTAAGGATGCACATATGCCTCCTTCACTAGCTTCATAGAATTAATTAAAAGTACTTAATATTGCTTTTAATTTATTTCATAATTTCAAGTGATACCTCCAACCTCTAGGGATGTCACTCATGGCTCTATGCCACTTGAGATGGATTATTCTCAGGCACCATCTCTTTTTCATTAAAAAACATGCATAGAACCAATTTCTTCTTCATGGTTCCTTACTGACTCTCTACAAAGATTCATTTCTTTTTTAAGTCTTTCTTGGCTTTGACATCTCCATGCTATTTTGGAAATATATTCAATATCTTTGGAATGCATAAAAAATCCTCTACTATTCTTGATTTCCCTC
>SNQJ01S0052989.1:34236-46731 GCA_010110895.2 Picea sitchensis | reverse complement strand
TATATATATATATATATATATATATATATATATATATATATAATGTGTGATAACAAAAGTCTATTTACATCAAAAAGTACATAATATGAAAAAATATAGGCCCTCATTCCCATGATATCATCATGAAAGACTACAAAATATATGGAGGATCCTAGTCCTCCTATACCACGTTGTGCTCCAAGAAGCACACTATTGCATGAGCCACTCGTCGAAGAAAGTGGTTCAAACTCTCAGGAACTCCTACTGTATGCCTATGTATATGGAGAGGTACGTCTCACCTCCTAAGAGGTGGGACAACCATGGTCATACCTCAGAGTTTTCTCTCAACATCCCAAAGTCATCCCACTACAACCTCATGCTCCACTACTATTTTCACATCCCCATGATGCCCTAGTGTCGGTGTCTCTGTCGAACGTGATACGCCTCAGTCTTCCTAATGAAACAAAACATATTTTAGATCCCTCTTTGTACACATAAAAATAATAAAAAATAAAAAATAAAAAATACATGACAAGGTTTAGTTTTGTACCTGACACATCCCACTGAATGCTCTCTGGGAGAACTAAGTCTACACTGCCCTAAAAATCTAGTCCAACATATGGAAAATCCTCAATAACAACCAGTTGCCTCCTCCACCAAGAAAAGAAATCAACTGTAAAATTAAACGATGAGGCTTCGTTCCCCAATCTCGGGGACAAACTAGTCCATCTCTCCATACGTGGCTCGGTCGCTGGTCATGCTATCAATGAAACCTGTGGCTACATCTGGGGTAATTGCTCCAAAAATAATGAAACTAAGAAAGAGTCGTATCCAAACTGCTTCTTCCTACTGATCCTGCACTTTGTGATCTGTTCCTTCACATTCTGAAGGAACTTCACACTCCATTTAAATAATCTGGGCTCCACACATTGTAGAGAATATGACATCTAAGTTTTCGAAGCTAGGTGAGCACTCGTACTACCTGCCAAGTTGGTAATAGAAAATAGAATCAATATCAATGCCAAATCCCTCACATATTTGATCATGATTCGTCCACCGACTAATCGAGATCTTGGTATACTGTGCTCAATAACATATACCTTAGTGGGTTGAGGAGTTTCCCAATGTCCAGACAAAAGGATAGGAACCCCTCTCCTTGAGAGGCTAGTCAAAAAATACACATCATCAAGATCAATCTTGAGCATATGTGGCCCAACATGAAATGATTGTTCAACATCATCCCATAATTTGTTCTAGTACTCAAGTAAAAATACCTCTTTCCTCCTTTTCTGTAGTTTGAACTACTTCAGTAGACCACAATTTCTCAAGGAAGCCCTTGATTGAGGGTTTTGAAAATTGGCGATGTTGTCTAACTCATGTTCACGTTCCTTCCATTCAATCATGGCTATATGATCCGTGCAATCTGCAAATAAAACCATTTAAATGTCTTTAGTCAACTTCTTATGGAAACAAATTGTATTTTTAGCCTAGAATGAAAAAAAAAATTGGTTCTGCGGTGGCACTCCCCTAAGCTTGTTCACAGAGTGCTAGCACTACCTAGGTATGTGCACTAGGGTGCTAAAATATTGATTGATTCTCCCCTCATCCCTTTGAGGGAGCGTCGATCTACTTTAGCAACCAGGGCTTCCTAAGGAACCCAGAACACCCTAAAAATGAGCTAAAACACAATTTTAAACCATAAAAAATGATTGAAATGGAAAGGTGACCATCCTGGTCTAGACAGAATTAGAAACGATTGATCAGAGCTCCCGTACTCATAGCTTGAAAATCGCCCTCCAAAGGTGGAAAATTCCAAAGCTAGAAGAATTTGGTAAAAAATCAAGTGGTAAATGAAATTTCTAACCTATTTAACTATTATAGGGTTGATTGTTTGCTAATATAAATTTTTTCTTGGGTTTTTTAATCTTTTTTAGGAGTCACTAATGCTCTGGGCCCAAAATCATCTATATTTGTAGGCTTATGAGCAGTATCCTTTTGAGAACCATGTGACACTGACGAGCACAATCTCTATTCTTTCTCTTGCTCGAAAAAACATGAGAATTTAACTGCATATACTTTAATCACTTTTTCGGACTCGTAAAGGTTACATGAAAAAGGAAACCCATAGAGTCTCCTTTAAGCTCTTTTCAGACTCTTTAAACATGAAAATATTGTTGAGTGATCTTGCTTCCTTTCACACTCATTTAAGAGGTTTTGAAAGGACATCTCTCAATTAGTAGTTTATCTATTTTTCGGACTTCAAAGACTAAAATTATGAAAAAGGACAACCATGGAGTCACCTTTAAATCTCTCTACCTGGTGAATATACTCTTGATGACAGTGTTTCTTTCAAATCCTCATGTGTTTTTATCTTTTTTTTAATGCAGTTTTGATTTGTGCAAAGTACATTTCATTTCCTTCAGCTATTGTATAAATTGTCTTTATTGATATTAAATCCATGGAAATATCTAATTCTTGGTGAATATTTGTTTGTTATTGCAACCTGTGGGAGAAATTGTGTTTTTCATACATGTTTAATGTCTTGAAATAATATTTTAAAGTATTAAACTTCTTGTAGCAGACTATTCATTGAGTGGTTTGTTGTTCCCCTTTGTTTTTATTATTTCACTTGTCTATCATTTGTGTACCGCCAACCAACCATATTTGTGGACCCTCATCCATATCATTTTTTCGAACCCAACTTTTCTTTTTTCTTGGTAGAACCAAATCTCTAACTTACCAACAAAAAATTAAAAATAAACCATTCTAAAATTGAGGTGGCCTAGATTTTCCCTTTAGCAGTCAGGTGTAGACTTTGGGATCAACAGTGATGAAATTCATCACTGTTGACTAGTGAAGGATGACAGATAGTTACAAATCCCCAATCAAAACATCCCTTGATGGTTCAAGTTTCCCTGTGAAAGAAAACACCCTCTATGGGTACTATAATAGGTGATCAACGTCTGCCATAGGTAATATGGGGACTTACCACTTACAGTCACCTTTGTATCCTCCTATCATAGACCACTAAGGTTACCACTGCATAACAATTGACTAGGTGAACAGTTAAAAATCGAACTACACATATGGGTAGGGTAGTTAAGCCCAAAATACAAAAAGTGTTACCTCACACAGAGGTTAGGCTCTCTAGGGATTGCCATATATGTAATAGTCCAAGTCATCTGACAAACACCTAGAAAAGTAGAGTATGGATATCACTCTACTTGCTTCGGTGCGATATACTCCTTAAATATTATGTTAGAGGAGGTTCACAAAACACTTGTTGCAATGCTATATTTACTCCCTAATGACTCTAGTTCCATTTTTCATCCTTGGAGAATTTACTGTCCAACCTATTCCAAGGCTCTAATTCCTATCTAAAGTGGGTTTTCTATAAATGGAAATTATGATTAATTTTAAATTAAACACTTCTTTATTAAGTTTGTTTATTACTCCAAGGGTAGATGGATGCAACTGTATTGATTTTTTGGAATTTTCATTGAAAAAGAAAGAGGAAAATATGCAATGCAACTTTCTTTTCGATGAACTCTAGCTAAGGTAAAGAAGAGGCATTTTTCAATTTATTTTTGTAAAATAAAAAATCAGAAAAAAAAAATCCTCACAACACTCTCTTTCATCACTCAAACATTCCAATCAACCAAACAAGATTTCCAAAGCTTTTTTTTCCAATGCAAAAGACACTCAAAAGCTAACACCCTAAAAATGAAAGAATTAAAGGCATTTTTTCTTTTTTCTTTTAATGAAACTAAAAAGAAAACACGCATATGGAAGTAAACATATCCAAAAGAAGGCTAGAGGAAACATGATATTGGTAGTTATGCAAGTATGCACACTCCAATGTCTACACTAACAAAAAAAAACAATTACAGAACCAAGAGGATGGAGATTTTAACCTTGTACAATTATTTACTACAAACATATTTTCAATAAAAGAATAGAAAAAATACAATGGAAACTAGACACATTACAGTGAAATTTTTCCCTTGGAAACCCAAACCGAGAAAACCAACATCTTTTATATTCATCATGTCATACATTGTTTACAATAAAATATACATATAGGATCCAGCCGCATCCAAAACACTAATCCAATGACCTATATTAGTCAACAACCCTAATTCCTTAACCAGAAATAGAAAACCATTGACGAAAAACCATGTGTTCAAAAACCACCCAAAAATGGACACGAAAACAGGTAAAAAACAATTCAGGGGTGTTCCCTCCCAACCACCATGTAGGGGGGATCCCACTTCCTGTGAGCCCCTGGGAAGGGGGTGCTACACCCCCCTCTAACCCACCCTAGTGGGGGCCTAACATCCCCCCCCTCTTACCCCCCTGGGTGCCCACTAAAGAATATAACACATATCCAACATGCTCCCACTTATTGTTTTCTTTGCATACAGGGGGTTACAAGGGTACATAGTCAACAATATAGGACATTATTGCCCATAGATTCTCTACACCAAGATAAATTCTCAGTGCTAACAGATTTTATTTAATGAATCTTCAATTTTCTTCAAAGTTTCCACCTTCTACTATGGGGAAATTCCCCCTAAACTGGGTCTTAGGAATAGGTAGAGTGATAACTCCCTTAAAATACCGACTTATCTCTAATCTACCCAAAAATAATCTAGACTAAGTGATAATATAAATAGAGAAGAAAAGGTTAATGAGTGCACATTAAATCCTTATGATTGATGTAGACCTCTTCCACTTGTTGTTGCCTCCTAGATCACATATCTCCTCGCAAAGATGACCTACAAGGGGTTAAGAATACAATGCAACAACATATACAATCTCAAATAATCACTTAAAAATCCAAAATATAGATATAAATGCTCAAATTAACAAGAACATGTACACATAGGGTTTTGGGACAAAGATAACATCTTTTATTCAAATTCAAGATAAAAAGGCTACAACCTTTGCTTGTGAACACCACTCTACGAACCAAGTTTGGGCTCCTCTGTCCTAGCTCCAAGTGCATCAATCCCACATAATATTCTTACAACCAAAATTCCATCAAGGGAAGGAGAAAGGGTTGCATAGGGAGAATGTATGGAGGGAAAATTTGAGGATAAAACATAGAGCAAGATGTGAATCTTGGGGAGTGAGAAGGAAAGGATTATGGCACAGTTTTCTTATTCTCTTGTTCATATGACTAAATGACTCCCCAAGACCTCTTTTTATATGAGAAAAATATGGTTATTTGGTTTGGGGATGGGCTACAAGGGATAAAATGGTTAGAAAACCCTCCATAGCCTGTGAACTCCACCGAAATATGTGCAATTTTACATTTTTTTCAACTTTTGGAGGTAAATGCAGGCTAACTAGCATGCAACTGCTAGCAAGCGTATGTGCGTGGGATAACTAGAAAGAAACACGTGGGTGTACGTAGGCTATTATTGCAACAACGCATGTGTACACTTTCCAAAAAATGGTTTTTTAGAAGGAAGCCTCAACAATGTGTTTAGCAAAGTATGCAAATGGATAGGCTAATGTCTTGGATGCATAGATGTGTCATTTTTGGACTATAACAGATGCCCCATAATGTGTGAGGTCAGAAGAGAAAATGATGGCTGAAACACATTAAAATATATTTACACAATGGGAAGGCATGGAGTTGAGAGAGCCCGAGACGAGTGTTTGTGAGTGTGTCATCTACAAAATAATGATATGTCTCTGAGGCGAGCATACCCACGCTGGGGATAAACTAAGCATGGCTTCCAATCAAGCACATTGCATATCCATGTCATATAAAATAATTGTTACTATAAGAAAAATATGAACGTCTATATAAAGTGTAGGAATGAACAATACATAGCAGATCTACATCTCAAAATCATATGGAGATATACAAGTACAATGTGATCTGCATCCTCAGGAAGCATCGATGCCTTTAGCTGGAGATGATAACTTCATATCTCGAGCAACAATTTCAATATCTTCAAAACTCAGGTAGGAGTAGAATAGGAGTGTAAGAATAACCATTATGAGTTCTTCAACATGCCGTCGGGAAAATACTGGAGGATCTCGATCATCAAGAACAAAACTTCATTAATTTTGAATCCAAACTTGATTGGACGCTCAAGATGGTTGACTCATGAAATTCAAGAGATCAACTGCAGAATGGTCGACTCAGGTCAAATGAAAATTCCCTTTAACAAAAGCATGATAAAATTATGAGACTCAGGAAGCATATTATTGACATAAGTCTATGACACAGGAGGCACCACAAACTCTCCATATGTTTGGAAGAGTAACGAAATGGAGGACACAACTCTATGTAATGAGAACAACTTCCTAAGGTCATACTAGACCCCAATACTTGTGAAACAAAAGAAAGGATGTGCTTTGTCTAAGGGAGACTATTGTGTTGTCGATAAAAAATAATGTATATCACGTCCCCTCTTTTTTGGAATATTTTATTTTTTTGTCTTTTTCAAATTTTTAACGAGCTTGAAAAAGAATAAAAGAATTCTACATTACAAAGGAGGAATGAGTGTCACGGGAAATAAAAATATTTTGAAGCACGTGGAACATAATTATGTTTAGTGCAAGGATATATGTGCAGGATAAGGACACTTGGGAAAATTCCTCCATGGGTCAAGGTGTCAGATTGTAGGGGAAAAAGGTGCTACAATGCTTGCATCTAAGGAATGATTTAAAGNCATAAGTCTATGACACAGGAGGCACCACAAACTCTCCATATGTTTGGAAGAGTAACGAAATGGAGGACACAACTCTATGGAATGAGAACAACTTCCTAAGGTCATACTAGACCCCAATACTTGTGAAACAAAAGAAAGGATGTTCTTTGTCTAAGGGAGACTATTGTGTTGTCGATAAAAAATAATGTATATCACGTCCCCTCTTTTTTGGAATATTTTATTTTTTTGTCTTTTTCAAATTTTTAACGAGCTTGAAAAAGAATAAAAGAATTCTACATTACAAAGGAGG
Source organism: Picea sitchensis (assembly GCA_010110895.2). Taxonomy (NCBI): domain Eukaryota; kingdom Viridiplantae; phylum Streptophyta; class Pinopsida; order Pinales; family Pinaceae; genus Picea; species Picea sitchensis. Next base: position 39,771 of record SNQJ01S0052989.1, on the reverse strand, counting down.
AATGAGTGTCACGGGAAATAAAAATATTTCGAAGCACGTGGAACATAATTATGTTTAGTGCAAGGATATATGTGCAGGATAAGGACACTTGGGAAAATTCCTCCATGGGTCAAGGTGTCAGATTGTAGGGGAAAAAGGTGCTACAATGCTTGCATCTAAGGAATGATTTAAAGGTTTAGTAATAGCAACACGAATCCAACATTAGGCCAAAGAAGAAAGGTTGAGACATGTGATGAAAATACAACATGACACAACAAGACTCATTCCATGTGAATTTTTACGATCCCAGAGAAGGTAAGCTCTGTGGTTTTTCATGTTTAGAGAGTTTGAAAAACACTAAAAGAAGACTCCAGATTATTCCTTTTTCGTAATTATTTTAGTCGGTCCCAAAAGGAAGTAAACTTATACCGAAAGGAAGTCTCTTCAAAACCATTTTAACAAGTGTGACATAGACAAGATCAGTTGGCTATATATTCAATTTTAAGGAGTCTTAAAAGAGATTAACTATGGACTCACATAATTTTTCAAAATTTAGTCCTTTAGCTCGAAAAAGTATAAAACATAAATTAGGATAACTCTCCCGGCAAGACATGTCTCCTGAGGCATACCTTTTTTCGAGGTAATCTATTGGCCAGAAAAATGGTTAAACTTATGCCAAATAGATATTCTTTCTGGACCAATTAACGAGTGTGAAAGGAACAAGGTCACTCAACAATATTTTCATATTTAGGGATTCTGAAAATAGCTTAACTATGGAATCTGAGGGGGTTCATTTTTCATAGATAATCTCCAGGGCCATAAAAAGAGATAAACCAAACCCCTTTTTCACAAATTTAGTCTCTCAGGCCCGAAAAAGGGTTAAACTTATGCCTCAAAATACTCTCCTAGAGAACTGAAGCTCCTAGGGCATACCTTTATTCGTAAATTAACCATTTGGACCGAAAAAGGGGTAAACTATCACTCGAAAAATGTGCCTTCAAATTTTAGTTTGACAAACATGAAGGGTTACAAGATCGCTCGACAATGTTTTCAATTTTAGAGAGTTTGAAAAGGGCTTAAAGAAGACTCCAGGGAAGCTTATTTTCTGAAGTAATATGAACGAGACCAAAAAGAGTAAATAAATTATTGTTATATGTTGATTTCAAAGCTTAAGAGATCTTGAAAGACAACAAGCCATGCTCTTAAGGAGTCCCTTGGCTATAGGCTAGAAAAAGATGAAGAAGAATGAGGCTTCAACACATAGTCATGGCGAGAATAAAAGGACTCCCAAGCCTATGGAAAGAACTCAAAACATGGATGCCAAAATGTAGCAAAGGATCTACCTAGGGTATCCATGTAGAGGAAGGCTCTACCACCTAATTATGAAACTTCTAAAGAAGCATAGAAGGTTATGTGTCACACTTCGGTGGGGTCGATCCTAAGGCCAAATGAGCCAGGAAACAGATAATGCAAAAATGAAAGTAGGGAAAAAAACATAATCTATATGCCAGTTTTGAGGTCAATACCTGTCAGAACGGATCGATGTGATGAAAAAATGTCAAATAAAAAATGTCTCCAAGATCCCACATATAAGGCCAGTAACACTCATCCAGAAGTTAATAAATCCAATATAGATAGAAACTTCAAAAATTAAGAAGTGGTACTAAATACAATACTTGAAAACAACAAACCTAGACAGTACAATATGGTACAAGGGATTGCACAACCTTACGTCTCATGCATAGTATTGGTTTAAGTAGAGCCCACTTCTAGGCTCTGATGAAGATTCTCTTCGATAGTCAACCTAGAAAGTCTCCCAAAAGAGAAGAAAACACAAACCACAATGTAATTCTTCCCACAATATAGAGATTGTAGTCATGGCTTTAAGGACAACCTCATTTGAAGGAAATTCAATATCTGAGGAATCACGTGAACAAGGAGAGTCGATAGTCCCAAAGGGTGAAGTAAAATGACCATGTTCCATATGATGATAGAGGTTCAGGTCAAGACTAGCAAGGTATATTAGTGAAGAGTCACAAGCACGAGGGCTTGAGGATATACAAACATTGATATCATACTCAAAAGGATACTCAAAACCACTTGTACCAAGAGGGGSAAGCAAGGGCTCCCATGCCCCCATTGGATAAAMAAATTGATCAACTGTTGAGACTATGTCTCGAGAAGGAAAACATGATTGCAGAGGTTCCTGCTCAGAAACAATTGAACATCGAGGAGAAGACACCACATAGTTTATCTATGGTGGGGTAGAKTCTACACGAACACTAGGAACATATAAAGAGGAAGCCTAAACTAACACTGAATTAGGATGGTGATTATCATATTCCAATTGGTCAATAGTGATAGTTCTTCCATTGTGAGGGAAATGCATCATTAAGAAGAGTGTAGACGCCACAACATTCATAGCATATATATAATCATGCTCAAGAGGAATATTAAAATATAATGGGCCTTGCACCACTATAACATCGACAAGGACAATCTTCCCACCTAATGGGATAGGAAATTGAGGAAGAATCCCCAAATATTCACTAGGACATCTGTTAAAATCCAACAACTCATGTGAAGTAGACACAAGCTCGGGAGAGCCCAAATATTTCCAAGACGAGGAGGATAAAATACTTGCGGAGGCTCCTTCTTCCACGATGCATCGGTAAAAGAAAATTGAATTAGCTTCAACCTTATTTGAAAATGTGTAGAAGAAGGAAGGTGAGGCTTAACAAGTTCATCCAATCAAAGGAAACCATCCTAGGACTTGTAGAGGGTGTGATCGAAGTGAGCAGAATACCCCCTTGTTCTGAAAGTACTGAACTAGAAATGATAAAAACATAGTCATTAGATACATCATTCCCTATCAGAAGAGTGGGATCAGCCAAATATTGCATCGTTTTGACCACTTTGGTAGACTTGACACTCTCCAAGAGAATAGTGGGATTAGCCAAAGATTGCATCGACACAACCACTTCCTCAACCATTGGTTGAATAGGCTGTAAGAAAACATGGTCTGAAGGAGAATCACCCCCCAAAAGAGGAATGGGGTTAGTCTACGATTGCATCAACATGACCACTTCATGAACTAAAGGTTGAATATACTCTGAGGAAACCTTAGAAGAATCAGAATCAGAATCAAAAGATATTGTAAACAGAGACCACAATCTTTGTGCCTCTAGAAGGCCAGGGCATAAATGAGTAAGGTGATCTCCCTTGTGAAACTTACAAGGGAACTTAGGCTTACATCCTATTTGTCTAGTTTTATCAACATAATTAATTCCCCCGGCATGACTAGAAGTGGTTGGTTTCACATCACTCGTATGACTCACATTGATGAGAATTGTGCCCCCAACATGACTTGCAACAATTGGTTGCAAATCTCCAACATGACTTGTAGAGGTTGGTGATTTGTTGATAAAATGAATTGCAGAGTCTATAGACCTATTGTCAATATGACTAACCATGACTGGGATTTTTCCCCCAACATGACTTACAGAGTTTGGGTTCTTTCCCCCATCATGAATTATAGAGGCTAGGTGTTGGTATTCAACTTGACTTGCAGAGGTTGATGACCTATCTTGAACATGACTCACAGAGGTTGGTGATTTCTTCTTCCTATTCTTCCTCTTTCTATTTCATTTAGAATTTTGGTTACTAGTAGTTATACTTTCACCAGAGAAGGTAGAAGGAGGAGAAGTGGACTTTGTTGATGAAGGAACATCAATGTGACACCCATGACATAATTTTCTTAACTAAGAAGTGTCAAGATAATTTGAGACATTTTGAATGGTACCCAACCAAACTGATAGTCCTGCATTCAACTCGAGAATGTACAAAGTGGCCATCAAAGTGACACCAATGTTTCCAAAGAAGGGAAAATCACAAGAATTCCCTTGTGAAGGGGTTCCTTGGTTCATATCATCAGGAACTTTGGCCATGAATATCTTATCCACAGGTTCTTCCCTTATGGGATTTTTCAAGTCCACAAAATTCTCACACATTGACTCTAGTAAACCATTGGTATAATAATATACGCTTATAAGGAGGTGGCTCAACGTTTCTAAGAGGAAGACTAAAAATTCCTCACAACTGACGGAGTGGGAGGTATACCACCTTTGGTCACAGACCCAAAGCAACGACTAACTAACTTAATATGGTAAACTAGGGAGCACAAAGCACACCACTAAGAATAAAAGCCTAAAAAGATACAAGCCAAACAAAGGACCCTTCTGAATGATTCCAACCTAGGGAGTTGAAGTATTGATCGTCCAAATCATTCATAAAGGAAAGCGTTTGGCCAGGAGAAGCAATTACCTAAAACTCCAATCAACGGTCCCTTCAGGTGTCTCCTAGAGAGTACAGATTCTACCTCAACTGTTGTGATACACCCCTCATAGTCATCTGTGTTTCAACTATTAAAATGGAAAATAAGCCACCAAATTGTAATAAACAACTAGGGGGGTACAGTAGATAGTTGATCGAGTGTATGGGAAATGTAACTAAGCTCGAAGATCCTCCTGAGGCCTGAAACACAATAGGGCCATAATCACTCTTAGATTACCTTGGACGGATCCAAGTGTCTCATAGGTCTAACACAAGTCGGGCCAGTAATGCTATAGGATTGAACCCCAATATGCACTCTCCCAAACACTTTGACGAGATAATGAGTGGATATCTCCATCACCATCCTCCACATGACCTCGTGTTTGACTCCTGTGTTAGATGAGCTTCCCAGATTTAGTAATTACAAGATGGATTTTTCACACCCTAGCATAGAAACCTAAGTTAAATTTTGGTTTCCCTTGGAGATTTTATCTCTCCACACCAAATCCAAGGCCCTAGCCTAATCTATTGGTGAACCCTAGAAAAAGTGCTACTAATATATTTTAGATTAGTGTGTTCATTTTAAGGGATTTTCTTACTCAAGGAATGGAAGTGCAATTGATGTTGTTTGAGAATATTGTGAAAAACAAACTAATTATAACATCGAAAAAGAAGACTTTACATTCATGTAATGGCTGGATTTACATTTTACATCAATTTATTTTGATAAACTAACTAATTTCATAACACAGTAATGAAATAACAGTAACTTTCATAACATTCAAGAAATTTTACTAATTTAACTCTTTCGTATGCAATTTCGTCAATATAATAAAATTTAATAACAAATTAATTCAAAACAATGCATAATTCTTACCTGAACCTGATGCTACTATTTGCTCGTCGCTTGCTTCCTTCCTGCTTCTTTAGAACACTACCCAAAACCGTCCTCCCTGCCAACTAGTTAGCTCCTAGCCCTAGGATATCAACGGATATCCTAGCCCTCCGTGCCCAAAACCCCCAGCAAACCCCCGGTGCACTGTGTCAATTCCACTCCAAATTTCACTCTGCCAATCCCCCACTCCAAAATTCATCCCCAACTCCTGTAGAATAATCCCCTCTCCCAAACTCCTTTCCCCCCCTTATCCCTCCTTCACCGCCTTCCCTTCATTTACTCCCTTATCCCTACATTTATTACCTTATCCTCTTATTAAATATCTTATC
>SNQJ01S0052989.1:1663-15624 GCA_010110895.2 Picea sitchensis | reverse complement strand
TTGTAAGGACCACATCCATTACACCTGAGCAAGAAGGTAATGATGAAGAATTTGAACAAAGGCCATAAGATGAAGAGGAATCACTAAAGAAAAGGAAGGTTTCACCTCTGAAACCTTCCTCCCAGAAGAAACCTAGAACCTAGTAACCAAGATGAAGACCACACTCACCCCAGATGACTTCAGTTTCCTCCTCACCACTATGAACAAAGATATAGAAGAAATAACAGAAAAGTAGGAAGCCAAGAAAGAAACAATGTATAAAATAATTGAGAGTGAGCTCCAAGAAGTGCAGCAGGCACTTCGATCTAGCTGCATAGTCTCCACTACGCCCTTTCCAGAAGGAACAACAAAATAGGGAGGTGAACCAGTTCAACTCTGCACGATTGTTACTACAGTCGAAGCATGCCTTCGGAAAGCATAGAAAGAAACCACTCAGTCCACCCAAGCCTTAAAGCAAGCATAGGAGGAAATCATCAAGCAGCGTCAATCTGTGTAACAAGAGAGGGACTCTCTCCAAGAAATTTGGAAGAAGACAAAGCGAAGATCCAAAAATAAAAGGAGCAACTACTTGCGAAGCAGATCGGGATCAAATAAGTAGTCAATAGAGAATTTCTCTCTGTGACTGGCTTAGAGCAGAAAGAATAAGAACTCTTAGAATGCCAAGTGATGAAGCGTGTTGAAGTTATTCAACAACTTCAACAAAGAGTCATAGAATTAGAGCTTCAAACCATACCAATTACCCCGCAAGCAGAGCACGACCAGTGAAAAATGATTGCCCTAAGCATAGTAGAAAGGATTAAAGCACTCACTGAGGAATGCAAACAATTAAGTAGAATAAGTGCGCAGATACATGAGAACCTAAAAGAGAATCCCGAATTACACAAATTGGAGTCGCAACTCTAGGAGGCGAAGCATGAAGCCGAAAATTTACAGGTGCAGCTAAAGGCCCTATCACCCATAGAGAAAATGAAACAGTATTTCGAGCAACACATAACACAGCAGCAGATCCATATAATCCAAAGCAAGGTAATGGAAGTAACTCAACATCTTCAACCTTCATAGGATAAGGCATGTCATCTATTTATAGAGATCGAGAACCAAGGAATAGAGATGGAACAGGTCGTGAATTCATCACAATAACACCTAGAAGGGTCGTTGAATGTCATACTCATCCAGGAGTTCATCGAGCAAGAAGCAGTTGCAATGTAGCAGGTCGAAGCAGCTTGAGCCAAGCTCGAGGCATTCAAAGAAGAATTGATCATACCTGAGTGACTTGGGACGAGTCACAGGTGAGTGTTGAGGGCATGTTGGCCCTTGACCAAGTTGTGGGATATACTTGGTCATATTTAACCATTTTTGGGACTTCAACACCCTATCAAAGGAAGCGTGCAAGACGAAGCAGAGATCATGGGATCTCAGTCCACTTTTGGGCCCTGTTTTAGGGTTTAGGTTAATGTAATGGGAAAGGGATGTCGGCTTATGGTTTTACCCATGCTTAGGCCCACTTTTGTATGTATAAATAGATGTCTAGACAAGGTAGAAGAGATTTGATGGCTTAGTTCTAGTAATTAGATTTATGTGATCGAATATGAATTGTAAATGCTCTGTGCATGATTGTAAGAGACTTGCAGAGCTCAGTGCAAGTTTTTCTAGGAGGTTGTGAAAGGCTTTGTGTTGAAGTGAAAGGAAGAAGGATCTAGTGAGCTGCATAGATATTCTATCCTGTGTAGAGTAAGGATTGTTGAGGCTCTGTGTTGTAACTTCTTGACTGAGATAATAAAAAAGAAGAGTTGGTGGACGTATCCCCAGGGTGGGGGTGAACCATGTAAATCTGTGTGTGATGCTTTGTGCTTTGATTCAATGTGTTTACTTCTTCTTCTTCTCAGTGCTTTGATATTTGTAGGAATATATGCTTATGCTTTGATGTTTGTAGGAACAATTTCTATACCAAGGGATTAGACTGATACAATTTCCCTAATGTATTCCATAAATCCTTGGATGTATATTCCCCTAACACATTCAATAATACTGAATATGAGAGACATAATTAGATTTTTTTCTTCGCCTTCTGATCCAACTCTTTCCATTCATTTGTTGACATTCTTATAGGTGCAGTACCTAGATTTACCATGATCAACTAATATTTTTCTACCAACATATCTTCCATCTTGAGCTTCCACAACTCAGAACGTTTCCCAATAAATTTATCGATCTGTATTTTCGAATTGCTTGCCATTTCTTTTCACTTGAAGAATCAATACCATATATATCCCATTGTAACAAGGATTATCACAGTATTGATCCAAACCCATGACCACAAAGGAAACCCCCTTAAGCCAATAATTTCTCTAATACCAAATGTATATTTTAACCTTGTACAATTATTTATTGCAAACAAATTTTCAATAAAAGAGCATAAAAAATACAATGGAAAATACACACATTACACACATATTTTTCCCTTGGAAACCCAACCCACGAAAACCAACATCTTCTATATTCATCATGTCATACATTTTTTATAATACAATATACATATAGGATCCAACATCATCCAAAACCATAATCCACTGACCTGGATTAGTCAACAACCCTAATTCCTTAACCGGAAATAGAAAACCATTGATGCAAAACCATGTGTCGAAAAAACACCCAAAAATGGACACGAAAACTGGTAAAAAAAATTTTAGGGGTGTTTCCCCAGAACCCCATGTAGGGGGGCTCCCACCACCCTGTGATACCCCGAGAAGGGGGTTCTATGCCCCTCTCTTACCCCCCTTCACGCCCGGTGCAACATAGACACTAGTTCTAGTCGTGCAAATAATATAACACATATCCAATAGAGGAAAACTGAGAAAATCATTTAAATCCAAATGGGATTATCAATCACTCCAAAAGAAAATTTCAGACCCCAAAATTCACGACTAACACTCCAATGCAAGTGTGAAAAAAAGTCCTAAAATACTCCAAAATGGATGATCACAAAATGCAATTTTTTTGTTTTCTTTTTTATACCATGCAAAGAATAATAAAAAATTCCAAACAATAGACAAGAAATGCAATGAGATTTGTTTTAAAAACACTTGGATATAGCCCAGAGTAGTTAGATATGGAATATTATCTCTCTGAGAGGGTGATGGGGAAGACAATAAGCGACTCAGAAACACATTTAAAGGTTGAATTCAAGAAAGGTTAGTCCAAACTAAGGAAAAACCATGAGATCAGTCCCCAGTGGAGTCACCAATTTTGTCAACGAAGATCTACCTCCTACAGATAGGTAGGTTCTCCCACAGATATTCCCTTGATCCAAGACAAACAATAATAGACCACAATATTAAATTTCCTATATCTATGAGATTAAAGTGTTCTTTATGCTAAGGGAGAGATAAAATTACCTGGTTTTTTACGGTTGTCCTTGAGTAGTCTTGGCTAGCGTAGCTTGGAATATCCAACTCCAATTTTCATACCTACTTCCTACACACATAGAAACAACCAATACTCGACTCAACCTTTTTCAAGCAATAAGGAAACTTAAACACATTCATGTCTACCTTATCTTACTGTAATAAAGAATAAGGACGCTACCATGCAATAGAATGGAAAAAACATGGAAGGGGAAAATAAAATCCATATATATTAAAAAATAAAGGATCTTACATCAATGTTTTTATTAAATTGAGTCCAAATTTTCATTCCTTTTTATCCCTTTCTTTATCTCTTCCTTCACCCTCACTCTCTTGGAATTCCAACAATGTAAATTTACTCTCAATTCTTCCTCCTCTAAGAAAACCTCCATGCATAAATAACCCCCCAAATATTTCCTCCATGTTATGAGATAATGTGCCATATTTGATATTGTAGAGATTACTTAGGACATGCATGGACTAAATCACTAATGACATGCCACTTAGTCTTGGTTAACTAGTCATTTAATCGATAGTTGACTAGATAATCTTAAGTGGAGTAAATTACTCTTATCCACATGTGAGGCACACTCTTGGTGATGATTCCAAGGTACACTTGAAAGAATATACTTCACTTAGTCATGAAATAGGAATTATCTCCTAAAATCAAGGAATGAAGCTCTCTTCATCCTAGTAAATAGGAATTATCTCCTAAAATCAAGGAGTGAATCACTCTTCATCCTAGTAAAAAGGAATTATCTCCTAAATTCATGGAGTGAAGCGCTCTTCATCCTAATAAATATAAATTTACTCAATGGTGGTTTATGATCCCACGGTTTTGGAAACCCATGGTATTACATGGTAGATATTTTCCCATGTTTTTGGAAAACCTTGTTAGGTACATGTGTATGTATACTTTGGTACCCCTTTTTGAGAAGGTACTCTATGTGCCCCTCAGGTGGAAAATATAATTGTAACATTGTATTCCACACTCAAAGATCGAATAATTTACAATAGATGTAGGCTACTTGAGTAACTAATGCACCATAGTATTCATCTAGATATATCTATACACTTAGTGACTAGAACCAAAGTAATATGCCACTTAGTCTTGGTTAACTAGTCCATGCAATCATCAGATAAATAATTCACACGTGTGGAAGTGAGAGAAACAAATTGAATCATAAGATATGCACCCTCTTGGTCACATGCATGAGACATATGCAGTCCTGGTGAGGAAACCGAGGTGAACATGCAATTGTTGGTGATAAAACTGAGGTTTCCATTCATGGGTGAATTCTACTATTCTAATTGATGTGTAACTGACTCTGAACTTAAGAGGGAAGGCTACCTATTTTGTAGAGAAATATTCTTAAAATATAATATTCTCATCTATGTAAGTTCCCTCAACATTAGAATATTAGCGTTAGGAAAATAATTACCTAGGTGAGTGTGTAATATCTCCAACAAAGTATGCTAAAGGGGTCCAATTTTGAGCTTTGGAGTCTTCTTTTCTTAAATAGGTCTTTCATCACTATATCTAGTGGTTTCGTTTTACCACTAACCATTTTACATTGATAAATATATTGCTCCCTTTGAGGTGCAAAAGAGTTCCATTCTTTTTCACCAATATAATCCCCCTCATTTGTATGCAAGAGAGTACCTTTTCCATTTCATTTGTGTACCCCCCCCCCACCCCCAAGGTGCAAGGGAGTACCATGTTGGAGTAATGAATTCAATTTTTAATTTGAATTGGGCCCCAATAATGCCCAAAATTATCTATAATAATTGATTAAATGCCATATACTTTTATAAATTATCTATGCAAATAGGTGTTTACTTATATCTGAACTAGATGGTAAGATTTATGCAAAATCTTTACTTATGGATTACATTGACAATAGCTTATCCAACCATAATGAATTGTTTTCTTTTTTAACTTCTTATTCTTTTGACATTTTTAAGAATTACGATTTTCCTTCCCATAATGAAGATAAAGATGGATATAAAAACACTTTGTCTCCATACGGCCAAATCAATGACAATGCTAGAATTCATGAATAATTTTCTCAATATTTTTATCATCAAATATATCATCATCATCATTAACTCTTGCATCAACATTTTGAATGTTTGATTCTTTCTATTTTAAATCTTTGGTAAGAAATTCAACACTCACAAATTGAACTTGTTTGAAGTAGTCTATAATATCAAATTTGATTTATTTTTTGTATCCTAAGCCATGTAATTTCTCATTGAATTGTAATTCTTCCCAAGGTTTGACATTGATTTGAAAATATCATTATGTACTTGTTAATTTTCATGAATGTATACTTTTATAACTTCAAAAGAAAATTCAAGTTCCCATTCACTTATGTCGCTTTTGGTATCACTTTGTGCTTTGACATTTTTTTCTTGTGATTCATCTTCAATAAAATGTTTCTTCATCAATTCATTGTTAATGAATAATTCCATATCATAACTAGTTAAGGAATCATTAATCATATCTTTTATTTCATCTATATCAACCATTTTCATTAGGTCATTTGTGTCACAAGTACCATCAACCATTGACTTGTCTTGCTTCATGTTCTCAATTTTAACATCTCTTGCTCTTCATATTAATGAATGTCATTCTCATACAAATGATTATTCTAAATAATAATCGGCTTGTAATCATTCTTTACTTTCTCTTGATATCATGTTAAACTATGCAATGAGACCTAACAAAAGAAGATTGGTAGAAGAGGATTAATAAATTCTCAACAATATATTTATCCCATTGATATCAATATATAGTACATGGATGTAACCACTTCTAGATATAGATATGCTCTCACATTGACAATTCATCGATAGATAAATATGACACCTCATCAAGGACAAGGATGACAACTCATAAATAGTACTCACATGATAATAGTAATTTTCATATAGACAGACATAGCCATATATGTTTTTATATATGTACTAAGTGTGGCATGATGAGTAATGATGGTTGTTTTGGTTTTGTAATCAAAGGTGAATAAGGACACATATATATTTTCCAAGAGGTCGATGAAGGGATTTTGGAAGATCCTATGAGACACCAACAAAATAGGGAATATTAGAGATGTTGATGGCAACCATACCTGTATGATGGATCATGCAAATACTACACATGATGGATACGGATAATTTTCTAATAATTCCTTTAATTATGCTTGATATCATGAGATATTAATTTATTCTATATGTATGCATACATGTGATTGATACCATGGTGTGGATATGATATTGACAAGTAGCCTTGGACATGTAAAGTTGTCAAAATATTTTGATCAATACATGAAATAGAATAATTTTGATAAGTTGGTTATGAAATCATAGCCAGGGTAAATGAAGGTTTGTGTTCAACATGTCAAAAGGAATTCCATGTAATACAACCATATGTAATACCATGTTGTTGTTGGACTCAAGAAACCATATATCACTACACAAATATCCAATGGTCTCCTAAATTGAGTCAGTATCATGGAGTGATAACTTATTTCTGACACTAAAGAGCATTGAAGGGGGAGGGTTCCCAAGGGACTATTGAGAAAAGAAAGGAAAGGCATTTCCTTATGTTTATATGAAGAGGAAGGTGTCATTATGGTTGAATAATCATTGGTGATGTGGTTGGATGATGTATCAAGGCATTGACTAATCTCCCCAGCTTGTCATGGTGGATTACATGGAATGATGATATGGTATTTAGTGTCGTGTAAATGTGCATAATTAGACTACATGAATGCACCAAATCTAGTTATGCATACAAAATGTATTCCACATATGCTTGATAATGCTAGTAATTGCATTGTGAGAATGCATGCTTGTGTTGATAATGCATATATGATCAACAATATTTCATTGCAATTAAAATGGTAAAAATTGAATGATTGAATTATTGGTTTAATATAATGATGTGATCATTTCATGCTCTATTGGAAATGTAACAATGAAAATAATTATATTCAATGAATACTCATGTTTTGTTTGAATGAATGAAAATTGTGTCTAGAAGAATAAATTGCAGGTGGAATTGTCTTGGAAACAAAAATGGGGACAATCCCATTATGAACACTAGATAATACCACATGAAAAAGTGAACATAATGAGAGTGATCTCATATTGTTAAATCTAATTACTATATGAAACATACTTAAAATTCTTTTTTGAAAAAAGAAACATAGTTAAAATTCTATTTGAAATATTGATGATAATATATCATGGTAACTGTATGTCTACAATCAAAGTTAGATGATGAGTATATCTTGTGGGGACAAATAATGATTACTATAAGCTTGAAAATATGGGGAGGATGTTATTGTGATGACATTGAAACCATGTGATACGCCTTGATCACATCAAGCTAATGATTGTTTTGAGTTTTATGGTAGGAGTTATTAACAATAAATCTCTAGAAGTCGTCAATCTTCTTGCATGTGAAATCCTTAGTAAACGGTGGATTGCTTGAGGGATAATTTAGTAGAGAAGGGTATTCTTGAACCTATAAGGATGTGCAAGGAAGAATTGACTTGGATTAATCTTTCATGTGAAATTCATGATAATGTTGGCTTGGATAAAACGAAATATATTTTGGGTGTGTTAGAGAAGACAATACTTTAAATATTTCTCATGGAATCCATATCAAGTGAAGATATATCTATACATATAAGTATCAGGTCAATGTTGCACAATGTATCTTGTATTGTGAATATATATGCTTTAATTATGAATTTGAAATTATTATGGATGGAATAATTGTTGCATAGAAATGGTTATGACATGTATGTTTCATTTAATGACTATTGTAGGTATATGTTGAAATGTTAAGACCTTGGGAGAATCTAAAAGAAGTGAAAAGGATTGTTGAAAATTATTGTTCAAGACAACCAATGAATAAAAGTATACATTAGAGAGGATAGCATCGCAGATGCAAATAAAGAATGAATCCATTGTTGAGGAAAAGGTATTGAATACCTTCAATCATTTTCAGATCTTTCTTGGCTAGGACAAGATAGTTGGGAATTTCACCCAGGGTTTATAGCCTCAAAACGTTCACTCAATCCACAAGTATCAATTACAAAGGATCAAGGCTGATTTTATGATTGATATTTGTAACAATGTAAAAATAAAAATTTAAACAAAGATAAGTGAATGTATACATATTTTACATTGAAGTAAACATGGAGACAAAAGTGAAAGGAAGAACCAAGTCATGAAAACTCATATATGAGGCAAAACAATTATTTTATTTTATTTCATTCTGAGATACAAAATTGTATTTCTCTTTTACAAACCCCTGCGAGGGTATGGACCAAACTCAGATTTAGAATTCTCCGATGGGCACCATACAAAAAGAGTCTGACAGTGAAATAAAATTGAAACTTATGATCTGGATCATCTTTCCACAAAATGTTGTCACTTGACTCTGTAGGATATTTTTTATCATCCATGAAAATTAATTCATAAACAAACAGGAATACACAGACTATCAAGGATAAATAAAACACCTTCAAAATAAGTTGATGAAATGTATGATTCAGTTTTGAATCATGTTGCCTTCAATAAGACCCTTCTGTCATCAAGAGGATTAGGCTTTCAAGTAAACTCGGAAATGAATGAAAATTGAAGCTATCTCACTAACTAGAGAGCAAACTTTAGTGTTGTAGTTCCCCTTCTATTCTCTCCTCCTTTTGTCTCCTCATCTCATTGAGCCTTTATTCTTTCTCAATAAGTTGAGGTAGTTCAAATACTTTCTTTAGTTAATCCAAATTAGTTCAAATAATTAGTTTGAGAGAAACAATTAATAATAATATATAAATAAGGGTCTAATTAATAATAACTAAATAGGTGGGACCCCTTATGACTCCCATTATTTTATTTGAAAATCATCAAATATAAAGTATAAAATTAATCATTTGAATCACATACCACCCTTGTAACTCCCATGCTTGTCATTTAAATCGAATATTAAATATCAACAAAAAGATGACCATATCCAAAAAATAGTATATCCATGCTATCCTAGAATAATTTCCTAAATAAAATCTTGTTGTCCAAAACTTGGTCAAAGTAAGGAAAAAAATTGTCTCCATCATTTAAAACAACATCAATAATCATCAAAATCCATATTTGTTATGTGAGGCAGTTTACCTCTTCTCACTGTTGTCCTCCCTTTACTTTTCTGTGATAGCCTTTGGTTGGTTAGACCCTCAAGGCTGCATTGATACATGTGGAGGAACAAGAATGCCGAGAAAATTATGAGGAGGTTGAAATGGGGGTATTTTAGGTTGGGGGTTCTATTATTCTAGCCATTACTGCCCCTACTAAAAAAACTCACCATGTAGCAATATTTAATCAGTCATGAAAAGTTCTTAATAAACCGTACATTAAAATCCACTTAAATAAATCAAGAGTTGGCTCTATTATTTACCACAAAACCCATGCAATTCATCCATAAAACTTTCATTAATTAATTTCCATATGAATAGGGGATTGATAGCTTCATTGGGAGTATGGGGGGTTTGTATTGTGCATAAATTGATATCATCGAGGAGGAAATATTCATGAATAATGTTCAAGCAATCAATAAAAAAATCAAACTATGTTTACAACCATCTCCCATAATACCAATCATCAATTAACTTCCACATCATTTATTTTATTTCCACATAGACCTTTCCTTAAAAATGAGTAACAACAGAACATGGAGTGTAAAAATGTAAATGGGATAATGAGGGGATTGTATTTTGTGTAAAATGGTATAATGGAAAGGAATCCCATGGATAATTTTCTATCATATATCAAACAATGTCATTTCCAACATTAAACTTAAAACCTCTTTACTATTTCAAAATGGAAACTCAACACTTTGTTTCCAAAATTCCAGAACTGATGTTTCACTTCAAGGTTGTTCATTTGATTTTAGAAGTTGCATTGCATAAGAATAATTTAATTATTTTTTCCCATGAAACATTAAATAGTAATAACACAGCTCGTGTACAATAGGGTCAAGAAGACAAAACATTCCAACCATTACAATAATCACCACCAACAGTTGAATAAATGGACAGATTGTGGCCCACGACATTAACTCTAGTATTAAAATATCAACTATTACTTCAAATAACAATTCTTCTAAGTTCCCCTTTCATTTTGGTTTGCAAGACTCATTCAATGCATATATAATTCATCCACAGAGGTACTCTTTGCATATGGAAAAAACACTCAGCAAGTTGTATCCTTCAAACAATGACTTTGCAACGTCATCATCGCCCAAATATTTCCACAGGACATACCATATCTCTTTTCCTTAAAAAAAAAAATAATAATAATCTTGGTACTCTTTCTAATATTGCACAGTAAACAAATGGACAAAACCAATGACTAAAAAGAGCAGGAACAACGTCTCTATTAAATTCTGGGTTGGCCACTTCCACATTGTTTTTTCAAATACAAGGTTCGATATATAATCATCAATGGGAATGTGATATAGGAGGACGAGTTAACCAATAGTTTGAGGGTTTGGCCAAAGGAATATATTAAACAGTATGGCACCACCATAAGATTCCATAGTCATATTTAAAAATTTTATACAAGGGCTCATACATGATATCCATGAAATACAAACAATTAAATGATAGGTAGAGTCTAAAAATAATCCAAAGGTTGCGAATAGTGGTATCATTCTCATCAAACAGAGAAGAACCACCAAAGAAAACCAGAGGCAAGGAAGGCCCGAAAACTTCCAAACAATATATTTTTTTCACAAGTAAAGCAACGAAGAAAATATAGTTTTATCAATAGTAGGGGACACCCACACCATATTTAACTTCAAATAATTCACATATAAACGCCACAGAGACCAACTTTTGAATAATCCATATACAGTCGAAAATCCCATATATTGTAAACTTTGGAAATGCATAGACAATGAGGAAACTCAAGAGCCAACCTTTAACTTAATTAAAGATCAGAGCGAAAAAATCATGGATGGAGCAATAAGAAACCTCATACATGGGTGTAAAATTTCCAAGGAGAATCGATCAAGTTTGAATACCTCTTCCATGACCAAATAAAGTGGAGCAGCAACAACCAAAAAAATACAAAATGTGAAATGGAAAGGGTGGCATCCTCGAGGTAGGTTAGAGCGACATGCAATTATTGCATGTCGTATCTACACTTGCACCTTCAACCATAGCCAGCATGATCAATATAGCCATACATCGCATAACCCACTAACAATTAATTGCAAGCTTGATACACCACCATTTCTCGAAGTCTCAAACTTAACAAATGCATAAATCTTTGTTCTAAACTCCAATGTGACATATATCAAATCTTGCTAGGGATACCATGTCCCAACCTTTAAACTTCCAATTCAAATGATGTGCGCAACCCTTGTAACATGAAATCAAGGTAATCACCACACCATATATCACATACAACTTGAAACATGGAATTTAGATATTTTATCAAACTAAATGCAGCATAATAACACTTGTGAGGGTTATATAAAGACAACATCGTTTCTTTTTTAATCACATCACCCATAACATTGTTTGATCAATTATTTTGATAGCGACTTAAAAGAAAATAAAATATAGATCTCATCTCGCAACCAAGTCATAAAGAACATAAAACATATGTGTCGTCTTTCCATCATATCACACAAGGCATCCCACCTATTAGTATATTATTAAATATAAATAAATAATAATGTTTTGCATCCATTTGCAAGAAGGTACCCTACGTTGTACTTTTGGGCATTAACATACACAACTTCATTGTAGGAAAGAAAGGTTTTCGAAATACAATGTTATTCTAAGGGTGATGATAATGTATGATAGGGACCCAACCTCCCTAACCCCTCACATAGGTAGAATATTATATTTTCAATGTAATAAAGACTGATATTAATAAATAAGGCCTAGTTAATAATGTGAATAGGTCTAATGTAAGAAGACTTAATAGAATCTTTCACTTCTAGAAATATGTTCCTATATATTATCCTTTTGAAGATAGATTTAGTATAAATAGGAGTAGAGGCATGATAAATCTTCATTGTGAGAATTATTGTAATAGATTGTTTGCTGGAGGTTTCCCCCTTGAAGAGGCAAATGAAAATTTATTTCTATCAATAAAGGTATCATCTTTGGTGTTTTGGTTCTCTACATTTTGTTGTTTCATTTTTATTTTCTTCAATATTTCTATTTTCTGCTTGCTATAATAGATTGGGTACCTAACAACTGGTATTAGAGAACTTTCCTCTACAGAAACTGTGGGAATTGTTTCTAGGGTAGAGACGTGTATTGTCGACATCTTTAAAGAACAAAGATCTATCATTCAAAGGGTGAGACTATGGTGGGGAAGAATACAAAGAGGAAATATAGACAGTTTCATGCGGTTTCCTAGAAACCAATGTTTCACCTTGTTGGAAACCTATCTAATACCTTTTGGTACCCTTCGAGTAGTACGGCAACAGAAAAAATACATCATTCCTATGTACTCTCAGGTATATCGGGAGTCCCCTAGGTCTCTTGAAACCATCCCTATATGAGCCAATCATATTCCTGACTATTATAGTTCCATTGAGAACAACACTTGAGAAGATACTCTCTAGTACCTAGGTAGTTGGGTAGTACGACTAAGGGTACAGTCACATCTCCTTAGTTGGTTCCCTGATATATTGGGTCGAGTATTATTGTTATACCTTTCATGTATATCAGAGAGTTATAACATAGGGAAAATCCTTCTCCATAGGAACCTTGAAAATCCTGATCGGGGGAACGTACCAAACAGGGAATAGAAAGGATATTTTGGTTGCACAACCTTTCCCCTACATTCTGGTTGTGAAATTACTACACAATTTTTCCTGTTAAGAATTTGGGAACTTTGACACTATAGTATTATTTAGGTCAAAGTATAACTCCACAGGAGGAAAAAAAACAAAAATGACGGGTCCTTCCCACACCATTACTTTCTAGTTATCCCATTAGATCTCTTCTCCATAATCAGAGTGATACCTATCATTTTTAATCCTTTGTTTTCATGGACCCATCCCCTTCCTGACACCCTTATTTCCCACTTACTTCATTGGCTTCCTCTGGTTTCACTAATCGCAGTGGTATATATCACTTATCTATTTTTTTATTCATGGATCCACCCCTCATCCCAAAATGGATCCCACTCACCAAGACAAAACTAATCAGAAAATGAATTTTGAAATCTCTATCAGTGATGCCAAGCTGGACTACATCTAGGAACAACTCAATAGTTGTAAAGAACCAAAGACTGAATACAAAATCACCACAACAGATATAGAAGAACAATATAGAAAATCACAACTTTATTATATCAAACCCTTGAGGTAGGGCAACACCATACAATGGATCCTATTATGGAAGGGATCCTTTCCTGTTCACTTGCATCTTCGAGGGGGCATCCTCCTATTGAGCTACCGCTCCAAATACACTAATTCTCTTAATATCTCATTACATTGTTTGAACCCCTTTATATAGTGCTACCATC
>SNQJ01S0052988.1:33120-49626 GCA_010110895.2 Picea sitchensis | reverse complement strand
GGGGGGGGTCCGGAATTTCCTTGAGCGCCATTGATCTGGGCGCTCTGATCATGACTGTTGAAGAGGTGCGCCCCCGATTCTGGACCCCCCCCTGCCCCTCTGCTTAAAGGTAGAAAGGCGGGGGGGCTCCGGAATCCGATGTGCGCCGTTGATCTGGGCGCGCGAAATCCTGCTGTCCAGAATTGATTTCCATTTAAACACAGTCGCATAAGCATCCCAAACTTAGGACAAGTGGGTTTTTAACCCATTCCATCGCATTTTACCCCCCCTTACAAGAAATGTCGCTAACAGGTGGTAACACTTATCTTTTTGGTCAAATAGGGCTTTCATGTTATCCTGATACTTCTGGATTTTCCCATCTACTTCAGCCCTATTCTGTTGGACTTCAATCAATTGATTTATTCTTCTGGTGACATGATTTGTCTCTTCCCTTTCTTCTTGCGAGATTTTTATTACAGGCAGAGCCAGGTTTATGGGTAGTACCACGACAGTCTCGTACACCATTTGAAAAGGGGACGTCTCGATCGATTTCTTGGTACCTATCCGATTTTCCCACAAAACATATTTCAAATGCACATGCCAAGCTTTCTTATTTTTGTTTAGCACTTTCTTAATTATGGTGATCAAGATCATTTTTGATGATTAAACTAATCCAATTCCTTGAGGATAGTACGTTGTGGAATGGCCCAGTATAATATTGTTTTTTTGGCAAAAACTGACCATCTCCATAGATTTAAATGCCTGGGCATTATCTGTAACTATCTTCCGAGGACAACCAAATCTGGATAAAATGTTTTCCTCCAAGAAGTTTATCACCACCGAATCTGTATCATTTCTGGTCAGAATGGCTTCTACCCATTTGTTGAAATAATCCATAGCAGTTAGGATCCACTTGTATTGCACGCTAGACTAGGGATTGATTTCATCGATAAAATCCAGCCCCCATTGTTGGAACGTGGCTTCTGTTTTAACTGGGACCAAAGGTAATGCAAGAAGCTTCTGCTTGCCTGAAAATGGTTGGCAGGGATTACAGGCTCTAACTTTAGCACTCACATCAATGAATAATTTAGGCCAATAATATCCTGATCTCAGGATTTTATAGGTCATTTCTCTCCATGTGTGATGTCCTCCATGCACTCCTTCATGAAATTCATTTATAACTCTCTCTGTTTCAGATTCTACCAAACAACTCAGTAAAAATCCTAGAGGATCCTTCCAATATAATTGGCTATCCATGATACAATATTTTACAGCGTGCAACTTTAACGTTCTAGATTTAGAAGGATTCATATCGCATGGGCACTGCAGAGTTAGAAGGTAAGAGACTATATCTTTATACCAAGCTGAAGAAGATAACTTCTCCTCGATTTGATTTGTGGGTATTTGATCGTCGAATTCATCTATGTCTAGAAATCCTTCGCACTTTTGCAGGATGTTTATTCCAAGCACTCTGAAATTAGATTCGGATAGTAACTTAGCCAAACCCTATCCTTTGACGAGCTTTATCGGTTTCACCTCCAGATCAAATTATTGAATTTTAGCAAGCCATCGGCCCCTCCTTTCGTCACTATTGGGTTGAACTAGTATATCTTTAACAGAACTGGTGGGTACATATGCAATTATTTTAGAATGTAGTACATAGGTCTTGAAAGCTTTTAGGGCCTTCTCCATTGCATAGGCCTGCTTTTCCATTATATCGTATCTCATCTCTGCGTCTCTAAGGATTTTACTGAAAAATGCTATTGGTTGTTTGAACCCTTCCTCATTCTTTTGAAGGAGTACTGCAGCAATTGTGTGTTCAGATGAGAATGAGAAAATTAAGAATTCTTTCAGATAATGTAGGCTTGCTAGCACTGGTGCTTCACCTATGACCTTCTCAATGCACTCAAATGATGCTTTGGCTTCAGCCATCCATTTAACCTCGCTGTCCTTCTTAAGAATATCTGTAATCAATTTCACGATTTCAACGAAGTTTGGGATAAATCTTCTTAAAAAATTATTTTTTCCTAAAAATGACTGAATCTCTTTTCTATTTCTAGGAATATTGATAGTATCTATATCTTCAACTCTTTTCGAGTCGATTTTAATTCCATCCCGAGATATTATATGGCCCAAGAGTTTACCTTCCTGCATTGCAAAGTGAGATTTCTTGGGGTTTAAAGACAAACTGAATTTGCGACATTTCTCAAACGTCTATTTGAGGTGTACCAGGTGTTCTACATCAGATTTAGAAAATACAATTAGATCATCAAGATAAATGACAACGAACTTATCTCTTTCGCCGACAAAGGTGATGTACATAGCTCGTTGGAAAGTGGCACCTGCATTCATTAAACCAAATGGCATTTTGTCATACATAAAGATATCCCATGGGGTGGTGAACACGGTTTTTTTTTTATCTTCCTTGTGGACTGCAATCTGATTATGGCCCGAAAATCCATCAATCATGGACATTCTATTTTCCCTGACCACTTTTTCCAATACATGATCCATTTTAGGTAATGGATAATTATCTTTGAGGGATGATTTGTTTAAATTTCTGAAATCTACGCACAGTCCGATTTCATTGTTCTTCTTTCTTACCAGTACTAGATTGGCTACCCACTCGGAGAATTTGAGTGGAACAATGATTTTAGCATCTAGGAGTTTCTTTACCTCCTTTTCTATTACAGGAAATAGTATAGGATTTATCTGTTCGAGCTTCTGCCTGAATGGTTTAACACCCTTCTTCAGAGGAATTTTGTGTTCAATTACGGTGGTATCATAAGTTCTTAATTCATCATATGACCAGGCAAAAACATCCTTGTACTGTTTGAGAAATTAGACATATTTTCTTTTTACTTCAGGAGGAAGGTATTTAGATATTTTTACCAGCTTAGGAGTTTCCTTGGTGCCTATATCATAGTCTTCAACCCCTTCAGGCTGAGGCTGCAAAGTAGACTTTAAGGGAATATCGTATCGATCGAATAATCTCTCCAAAGGAATTAGACCCTTAGGGATCTGATTATTTTTTAGTACAAGCATGCGGTGATTTGCGATCTTATCTCGAAACTCCTGAGGATCTTCACCTTCTTGCATAATCCAAGCATGATCATTCTGATTTTCCTGATCAATATGGGTTTCAACAAATTCGTCCACCATTTCTAAGAATTGTCTGATTTTCTCATCATCTTCGAATACCTGCTAGTGTTGTATATTGTTTGGTATTAATGGTCTGTGCCTCATTTCTATATGATACTTTAGTTTGAGGACAGTAGGAGAAACAAATGTCACAGTGACTTTGGCCAAGGAATCCTCCTGTTGATTTTCAACTCTGGGGATGTGGTGGATTTTAAACGATGAGAAACTATTCTCAATCAGATCCCAAGCACAATATATGTAGGATCTCAACCTTGGGTGTTTGGCCTGGTACTGCTGCTTTATCTGCTTTACGATTAATTCTGCATCACCATAAACTATCAGGTTTTCAATTTTCAGCTTCATGGCAGCCTCTAATCCCAAGACCAAGGCTTCATATTCACATACATTATTGGTGTAATTAATATCCCACTGTAATCTATAAGAGAAGGGAATAATAAACTCATCCCCGGGTGCCACAAACAACACTCTAGCTCTTGCTCCTTCACATGACGAAGCACCATCGAAGTACATTTTCCAAACTCCAATCTTATTTACATTTTCATTTGTTTTTTCTATTTTTTCTTTTTTTGTATAATTTTCTTCTATACATTCCTCTAGATCGTCATCAATTGATAGTATACAATTTCCTAAATCTTGATCTGCGACATACACAGGGTAATTATTCGGATTTAGTGGATCATTTACTATATATGCCAGCCTTGTTTCTCTGTACAGGTGGGTGAACTATCCGCCGAAGATCGGGATTGTAGCGTATGTCATGTCGAATTGAAGGGATCCTCCAAGCTTAGTGCCCCAAGACCTGGATAATAGCATACCATACTTTGGAGGGATATCAACAACAACTACATCCATCAGAACACTTTTTATAGGAATTTGTGCAAGATTAACCACTAAATCTTTAATCATACCCAAACATTTAACTTTTCTCGAATCAAAAGAATAAAGATCTCTGTATGGTCTGGTAATTTCCAGACCAAGTCTATCCATAATAGCTTTAGGCATCACATTGTGGGAAGCTCCAAAATCCAACATGCAATTGGAGTAGATGATCATGCACAGTTAGCGTAATGTAGAAAGGAGTGACAAAATATCTGGTACCTTCAAAACGCGGACCAAACACTATATTCAGTTTATCATCTTCTAAATTTATGACGTCGGCCTGAGTTTCAATATCTGAAAAATTTATCATTTTGGCAATTTGTTTTCTGTATGTAGGGTTCTTTGCCAGTTCGACCAGAGGTACAAGAATCTTGATCTTATTAATCTCATTTTCTAGACTAAAATTTCCCATTGTTTTATCAGCTTCTCTGGTTTGGATCTCTATCTCCTTTCTTTCTAATTTATTGGGATGTGTTTCTTTTGTTTCAGCTGTTTTCACTTCCGCAGTCTGTGTTTTAGTTGTTTTTGTTTTGACAGTTTGTGATTCGGCTGCTTTTGTCTTGGCAGACTCCGTGTCAGCGACCTTTGTTTTAACGATTTGTCTTCCAACAACTTTGAGAGCTACCTCATCTGCTTCCTCTCTCGACAAGATTTTCTTGAGTTGGGCAGTTGTCATATTTCTATTTCTAGGCCTCAAATTGTACTTCTGTTGGAGCTCGACCATTATATTATCGACGTTTCCTTGATAAGAAGAATCTTCTGTGATATTTACGCTATCATAGTTATTAGACGGATATTCTATGTTTAAAGACCTTTCATAATCTTGTCTCATTAGATGAGGTTGTTGGCAGTCATCGCCAAGATTATTCATATCTTCCTCTAACTCCTCAAACTCTTGTATGTCATCTCCTCCTATAAAATTTTCATTTTTAAAGGGAGTCTAAATCTTTTGATCTTCATTTTTAATTGGTCTTTGTTGTATTTGGGAGTTAGGGTTCCTCCTGAAATATTTTCTAGTGAACTGATCTGCTTTAGATTGATCTAGTTACATCTTCGAAATTTTGTTTGATAATTCTTTAATTATTTTTTCCATATCATCCATCTTATCTTCCAAGGACCTCCCAGATCTAGAGGGTCCTGCTTGTTCTCTAAATCATCTAGTCTCTTTATTTCCCATTTCAACTTTAGTCTTTAACTTTCCCAATGCCATCATATTTGAATCAATCTCTACAACATCATCTTGCATTCTAGTGAGGTCAACAACTCTCCTTTCTCTCAATAATAGAGCAAAATCAGGCTCAAAATCCCTGGCGAAAGTTACTTTTGTAGGTTGGGAAGGTTTAACCTCATATGGGATCTTGTTGTATAATTTATTAAATATTTGTGTGAATTCAGGAACTGTTTCTGAATTTTTCTTTATTAAAGCTCCAAACTTGGTTAAATAATAAAGGTGATTTTATCTCTCTCCCCATTGTCTGAGAAAGGCACTTTCTAACTCGTCATATGATCCTATTGAACATGTCGGCAGTCCTCGGAACCAAGTTCTCACCTGTCCTTTGAAATTTTGGACTTGGAGCCTTGAATAGAAGTCTTCATGCTCGAGGCTGAGGATGTCGACTAATTTATCAAAGAAATTTATATGTTTAGTCGTAGTTAGGTCTCCCTCTCCTGTGAATTTTGGTAGATTTTTCATATAGTTTTCGGGTAAGTCATGGAGGGGAACTGGGAGGACCAAAGGAGCATATCTAGCAGCTAATTTAGTGAATATCCTAGGAGGTGGGGGTGGCCCTTGACCACCTCCTCCTCCTCCTCCTCTCGCACCATGTCCTCCTCCACCTCCGCCACCACCTCCACCGACAACAACCATTAGTAATCTAGGGGATGAAACTTGGAGATTGTAAAGGGGGTTTTCAAAGATGTGTAGTGACCTTTCAGTTACTTCAGGATGACACGAAAGGGGTTCCAGGAACTGACCGTCAGGAGACAAAAAAACTGGAAAGTGGGGAAACGAGAGACGAGGACTAGGTTCTTCAGGCTTGCAGGATATATAAACGGGAGAACCAGCGGGAGTTGAATCAGAGTGTAAGATATATTCTTCAATACTTTGGGAAGTTGGACTCTTTACTTCAGGAACTGATAGAATATCAATCGAAGCAGGTATCAAGATGAGTCCTTTAACCTTATTAGCAAAGGGGGTAGTTGAATCGGTTTCGACCTTTATCTCAAATAAAACCAATTTGGGGTTTATGATTTCGGCTTCAATTCTATCAGTTGACGTTTCTCCAGAAATCATTTGGGTGTAAAATTCTTGCGGAGTTAACGGTTCAAGTGGAACCTTAGCATTAGACTGTGTGGGTTTAGGTTGGTAAACTTTACTTGTGGATGCAGTGGCTTGCTTAAGGTATCCCCTTGGTTTTAAAATTTTTTCAGGGTCGGAAACAGGCATGGTCTGCTTATCATCAGGGTTTTGTCTGGTATTCCTTCAACCGAATGCCAGTTTATTAACTGTGGAGTCGCCAAGTGAAAAATAAAAATTAAACCTTATAATGTATTCAATCTTTGTTCGCTATCAAATAGATAAACTTACAATTGTCGTTCTCCCAGGGAAAAATAACTTTGTTTCTCCGTCCCTAGCAGCGGCGCCAAAAAGATGTTGTTCCTGAGTTTGTACTTAAGGCTCAAAGCACAATGTCAGGCATCAGGAAATAAAGAAAGTTTAAAAGTTTGTTTTTTCTATCTCAGTTATGTGAGAAAAATTCCTTATATTGAATTAATAGTATAACAACTCAGAGGTTGTTTTTCGTGTCTGAGTTAAATTTGAAAATATTGGATGTAATGAGAGAAAAACATAAAGTTGTTAGACAAAGAAAGACATCAAATACAAAAGAATCTTACTTTGTTACAGAAGAAGAAAAAAGATAATGTAACCTTTAAGGAAGCATTAAATATAGTACTGTAATTAACTCACAGGTCTTGTATTTGCTAATAGCCATTACAGAGGAAAATATGTTTGTTATTAGATAACTAAATGAAATATAACCACAATAGATGTTGTACTAAACTGCAATCGGGCATTCATTAAGAAAATATATGAAAATATGCTAGCATGTGGAGAGACAGAAGAACACATAACTCAAATGGACGAAATGTGGAATCTCTGGTCTGCACTTGTATTAATTCTCAATGAGGAGATTTTTCTCGATTACAACCAACAATAAGAAACCCTTGTTCATTCTTTCGAATATGCATTTGTACAAAATTTCTCAACCTCAAACGGTTGGAATTTCCCTATCTTTTATAATAATTAAAATTTCAAAATATAGAAGCTGGAATGCTTCACTTGCATTCTTCTTGATATTCTCGTAATGCTGACATAGGAATTTTCCTTTTCTATATTCTAGCTCTGAAATAGATAATGTACACAGATTGTATCATTGGTTTCTAGAGGTACTACATTTTCCCTGCTCAATACATTTGATGCATCTGCCCACAAATTGAGATACCAACCTAGAAGATTTTGTTAAGTTATTGGCCTCAAAAATGTATAATTTATTTTCAAGCTGAGGCAATCCCTCTTCTATTCCCCTATCCTCTAAAATAATGTACCACATTTGTAGATTAGTCTTCACTAGATATCTATATATTTGAGCAATATCGACTTGTTTTATCTGTGATATTTCAACTTGGGCTTCTTCCATATTTGTCTTAATGTCAAGCTGATGTTTAGCTATATCAATCTGACCCAGTATTCCAGAACTATCCTCTTTTTCAAGGCCTAATAGTTCTTTTTTAAGTGAACGAAAAACTTCTTCACAAGATTCTTTCACTTCCTTAGCCATTTTCCTACTTTCGTCTATGTTTGACTCCCAAGTCTTTAGTATAATATCACCTATGGTTTGCTCTAAAATGGACAATCTAGAAGCCATAGCTCTTCCTTATTTTTCTTATGATAGAACCTCTTCTTGGAAGGTAGTCCAGGCAACGATAGCCTCTCTCTCTCTTAAAACAATATTACCTAATGCTTCATCCATCACCTGAGAATGATTTTGGATGATTTTTACTTTAGAGAGCAGGATTTGTTGAGTTATTTCCAGTTTCTTTAGCACTTCCAATGCTTGAGCTTGAAACAGTGCTATATCCACAACCCTTTTCTCATTGGAACTAACCTTGTCTTGTAATTGTTTTATCAACTCATCTTGCTGGATAGTCCATCTTTCTCTCACTTACATATTCTTGTGCATTTCATCAAGACTAGACTTGAGCAGATGGATTTCTTGCTTATCACTATCTCTAGCTTGTTCAAGCCCTTTATTGACTTCATCTCTGACATTATTTTTTGTAGTCCTTATTTGATTTTGCAACTGACTTATCACCTGATTCTTCTGCTTCAGTTTTTCTTTCAGATTATCAACTGAGAATAGGTTAGCTGTTGCAAAAGCTCCCAAAGAGCATGCTAGCTTTGTAGCAAAGTCTTCTTCTTCCAAATTTTTTCCATCCAACAGTACTATGTGCTTTTTGACGGTCACACCTTCTTTCTGGTGTATTTCCTTCTTCACCACAACTTTCCTCTTCTTACTGAAAAATAAATCGAAAGGAGGTATCTCTTTAATAGGGATAGGCATGAGATCCCCTATGAGTATTACCTCTTTATTAGGGTTTCCTCTAGTGAATTGCAATGGTGTGACAACCTGAATAGGGTTGCTGATTTATGTAGATAATTGTTTTCTGGTTCCATCTGTAGTTGATTTATCTGATGAAGACAGTGGCCTATCTTCTCCTTACTTTATTAATGTCTCTGATTGATCTTTGGCCTGGTCATCAGATACCTCCTTCACTGGGATATCTTTTTTCTGAGTCGAGATCTCATATTTCTCTGAGTTTTCTGGGGATTCTTTTTTTCTAGAGCTTTTGACTTCTAGATTTTGGGTCTCTGTTTGCTGTGTAGTAGGGTACATTGGGTTTTCCCCTTGTAACACTTTCGAAAGAATACTTCTTCGATGTTTTTGGAAGTTGTAAAAATCAATCATTTTATCAGGTAATAGAGCTCGAACTCGGTTCAGAACGTCTTGGTAAGATCTCACCCCTCGAAACATTTCGTCCCGAGGGGATTCTTGATGTTCATACTTTTTGAGATTGCAACTGGCCATATGGTTACCCATGACCTTTTGCGGGTCATGTTTCTTAAATTCAATGTTAACTAGTTTTATTTCTTCTAAGGCCACAACCTCCACATTGGAGTGGATGAAATCCAATAAAGAAAATGCACCAATTTGTAAGGGAAAAGATTGCCATACCTTTTTCTGTACTGCTTTGAGCTCTTTGCTAATTCCCCCGAGTACAGTTTGTCGTGCGACCTCACGACACACTAGTCAATCTGGTAAAAATTGTGGTAAAGCATATGGTGGAACTGAGTAACTGAAAACTCTGATATAAGAGAAGTGTTCCTCGATGTACCAATTTGCCACTTTATCCAGGTTAGCCACAACTGTGTTTGAAATTCTAAGAGGTGAGTGACCAAAAATAGCAATGTGCATGGGCACTGCTACCCAATTACAGATTTCATAAAATAAATCCTTCGCCTTGTCTTCCCATAGATTTGAATGATAAATATGAATTGGTTCTGCACTATTTGGAGTCCAGCTCCAGCCCATCAGCGGGAAAGGCATCATGAAATAGATGGCGTCCATGATATACGCTGACATGTAAAATGAATTTGATTGCCCCTTGGCTTTCTTTGCCTGGTATTATGTAATTTCACTAGTTAGATTGTCCGACAACATCTTGGCCTAGTCGAAAGAATAACCTTCTGCCACTATGTCTATAATGGGTACCCATGGTAGAAATAAATGGGTTGTGTTCTCTTTTCCATAAAGTCTACACATCATCATGGCTATATACATGAACTGTGGTTCTAGCGATGAGATTGAGTATATGTCGTGAGAATCAACTCTGAACTTTTCGGGGCGTGAGCACCAGTCCTTAATCAAGTCGGAAATATTCTTTCCATATTGATCACACTCCATCTTGCTAAAATTCTCTAGAAAACTAGCATTGTAAATGAAGTTTGATGTTGAATATAGTTTATACATCACTTGTATGTGTTCCAGCCGAAATGACCCAACAACTACCTTCTGAGAATTGAAAATAGTTCGAGTTGGGATATCCACATGATCCAGTGCCCATTTAATCATGTCAGTGTAGGGTAAAAGACTCAAACTTGTTGCTACCTTACGCATCTCTATCTGAGAAATAGTCTTGTATTTGGTAGATAAGTCTTCCTTTTCTTTATCGCTTGAATCATTAGGGAAGTTTACTAGCTCATGCTGTAGGACGTTGAATACATTCGTCCAAGTTTTAATTGTGTTTATACTTCTGGGTGAGGTTTCGGAGATAACCTCTGAACTCTGGCTTGAACTCTCACTAGTTGCTTTAGATGATTTTCGTGGTGGCATGGTAGCAGTTCTTAAAAACCTGTTATTTGTCATAGAACACACACAGGACTGAGTATCTCGTCAAGCAATCTCTACCAAAACGTTAATGTAATTTAAAATGAAAAAGTCTTTCTTGCCTTAGACACCTCGACTTGCATATACCTTCACTGAAAATACATTTAATTCTTTTAATAAAAATATTTGGGCGTTAACGTAGGATCTTATTTGAAATCATTTCCCCAGGCTGGTCATTTAATAACATTAATGGTCAATTTTCGCGATCGAAAAATAAATTTGAAATCACCCGTATCACAAATCATCATAAACTCAATGGTAACATAAAAGTGTTTTATTTGTTAATAAATCGAGTTTATACGTTAATTAATTATGTTTACCTTAATCCATTTTGGGGTTTCAGGTCCCAGGTTAACCTATTTCAATTCAAGCTAAGATTCCCGAATTGTGAAATCGCAATTGATTAATTAATATTAATCATGTTTAACGTTTTAATTAATCGTGATTAATTACGGGTTTCGCGACTTCGGGTATCGGGATTTCAGGTTGTCGTTCGAGACAGGATTCCCGAGACACGAAGTTGCGATAAGATTTATTTATCGTTAATCATTATTAATTGTTTAATTAACCCGGTTTAATTTAAGCTGGTTTCACAATTTCATATATCGAGACTTTGGTGATCGCTCGAGGCATGGATCCCCGAATCGCGAAGTTGTGATGTGATTAATTTGTATTAATCGCTTTTAATGATTTAATTAACATGGCTTAAAACTTATTTTAGTTTCTCGATTTCGCATGTCGGGACATTGAGATTCATTACATGTTGGACTGTTAGGTCTGCGAAACCTTAAGACCTGACATTTTGAAGATTGTCTTTAGTGATTTGACCTTTCAACTAGTGGGAGGCTCCATAAATTTTAAGCATTTAGGGTCGTTGTATTAAACGGAAGACCCCATCAATAGTGATATCCAAGTGCGTGTTTGTCTTTATTTAAGAAAGAATTAAACTTATTTAACTCTAAAGTTTAGAAAAAATATATGTTTCAACACTTCCCATGGCGTTTTAGGTCTTTCCCAGTGCCTAATTTCAAAATGAAGCTTGTGAGAGTTCATTCTTATTTAGCAATGTTAATTGTTTTCCTTAAGCTAGCTATAGTAGAAAGATAATTTTGATTTTCAAACTTGGGGTTAATGATCTCTTTATAGTATGTTAACTTGCTTTGTTTTCCTATTTCTTCGTTGCACCATAATCTATCTTCAAATTTAGTTGGGATAGTGGTTCGAATATTATCAATATTTTGAACATTGGCCTCCCATTTTATCCTCCAAATATTTATCCAAGGATGGACATATTTATGCTATCCTCCCTCAAGTCTTAAATGACTTTTACTATTTTATTTTTTATTTTTTTTTGTATCTAGGGGAATCAGTAACGACGATGGTATCTGGCCACCGCATGACACGGGGTCAAATCCCTGCCAGTTGCCTTATAACCCCTAGGCAGAACCACACCGCCTGCAAGCCTGGCCTTCAGATAAGACGAGGTTTCAACTCGTGACCTGCTTAGCAGCACGAACGCCTTAATAGTACGTCTGCTGGCCACTAGACCACACCCCTACGAGCTATAAGGTATGCGGTCTTGGCCAAGTTAATCTTTGTTCTGCAACTAGATCATGTCCTTGCTCAGGTTTTAGCACAAGACCTGACCTTCATTGCAAGATTGACTTTACCATCCAACTGCCTCCGCGGACCTTGACGTTTACTAGAATTTGAAGCAATACTAAGAATCCTTTTATCATTCATATTAATTATATTATTTGTGTACATTAGGAACTTAATAATATCATTACCCTCAATGGGTGAAGGCTTGATATTTAAGAAGAGGATCAGATAAAGTATATCAATGTTAATTTTAGGATTATAACCTATAACACTTTTGGATTTGCTTGTTTTCCTTGAGGCTTCTCTTGAAGTGTTGCAACCCAAACTTCACAACCATATAAGATAATTGGAATAACAAGTATACCAAAGATGAATTTTTTTATTTTTATTTTTAAATCTGAAATCCAAAGTTGAACGTCTTTACACTTGTTCTCAAGGACAAAATAAACTTTTCATCCTCCATTAATAGATATTTTAGTAGTGATCTTGTCAGCCCATAGTGCATTGATGAGATTTTTATGCCAAGCCTTTTTGTTATCTTGCATCAACCTCTTGATAATTCTGGTCAAACTCTTATTGGATGACTCAACCAATCCATTACCTTGAGGGTAATAAGATGTGGAATGGCCAAGAGTTATATTGTAATCAATGCAAAATTTTTCTATCTTCTTGGACTTAAATGTTGTTGCATTTTCCGTAATGATTTTGATTGGAAAACCAAACCCAGACAAAATATTGTTCTCCAAAAACTGAATGATAACAACATCTATGGCTTGCCTGGTGGGAACTGCTTTGATCCACTTGGTGAAGTAATCTGTGGTTGTCAGTATCCACTTGTGTTGAGATGAGGACTTTTGATGAATTTATCCTATGTAATCAAGGCCCCATTGTCTAAAAGGTTCTTCAACAGAGATGGGCTTCAAGGGAAAAGGCTTCAATTTTATTTTCCCATAAAAAATTTGGCATTCATGACATCTTGAAATTTCTTTGTAGACATCAGAAAAAATGCAAGGCTAATAAAACCCAGCTCTCAATATCTTGTGCAAAGTAGTTTTCCAATAGTGGTGCCCTCCACAATCACCTTTATGAAACTCTCTGATGGTCTTCTCTACTCCTCCCTCCAGCAAACAACTCATCAATATTCCTCCTAGATCCTTGCAATAGAGAGATTGATTTACAATACAAAACTTTGTTGCTTTTATCTTTAAAAACCTGGCCTTGGTTTTACTCAATTCAGGAAGAACCTACAAATTTCTCAACACATAAATAATATTAGCATACCATGGAGAGTCAAGGAATTTTTGAGATACCTTAGGGATGTTTTCTTCTTCTGAGTCTGCTGACAAATCAACAATGAAGTTAATTCCCAAGAGCTCACAATTTGTCTATGCCATCAGCTTGGCAAGTCCCTTCCCTTTGATCAATTTTGTAGGTTTGATCTCAAGGTCATACTCCAACAAAACAACTATCCACTTGCCCCTTTTTACCTCAGGATCAGGCTAAGTTAAAATGTCCTTCATAGAACTGCTAGGCACATAGGCATGTTGGTGAAATTTCTATTTTTGACACAGTAGTTCAGTGGGAGTAACACTAGTTCAGTGGGATTTAACTGACTAATTCTATTTTATAATTTCTAATCTTAGACCATCACTATTACGCATGCATTCATAATTATAGGATGTCATTTCCTATATGAGTGAATATCACTCACTCATTGATTAGATCATAATATACATTGATTCTCATTCTTCATTGTGTATCTCTCTTCCTTTTCTTGATAAGCTTTGTAGGTGTATGATTTAGCTAGGTTTCTTGTGCAGGTTTCCATGAAACACTGACATGGTATCATAGTCAAGCTTCATGGAGATACCCATACAAGCCAGAGAAGAGAAAAAGAGTCCTTGAGTAAACCTAGTTTTCGCAATCGTCGCGACCTATCCCTATCGAAAGGTGCGACAATTGGAATCGTCGCAACCTGTCCCTATCGAAAGGTGCGACAATTAGAATCATAATGACCTATCCCTATCGAAAGGTGCGACGATTAGAATAATCAATGCCTATCCCTATTGAAGGGTGTGATAGTCACACTGAGACTTAAAAAAAATTCTTTTTTCAGGCATCGTCACAGCCTATACACGGCTAAGGTGCAACGTCATCGCACTGTGTTCTTCATCCGGGGTGAAACGATTCAATTTTTGTCAATCTTCGCACTGTGTCCTTCACTAGGGTGCGATGATTTAGAATCATCACACTTCATCCTTATCTAGGGTGTGACGATTCAACAACTTCCAGAAAATAGGGTTTCTATAGTAAAATAGTCATATCACAAAAATCGCGATCTGGGTCGGGCTAAAATTTTTACCAGAGATGTATAACATAGGGATTCTCATGCTCACCAAAAATATCCAAAACTCACAACATATTTTAGGACATATAGTTGTTTTATCATATCTATAATTGTCATAGCACCATCAGTCATATCTCGGAATCCACGATCTCGGTTTTCAGGATCTTTTCAGTATCAATAGCAGGGATGGAGATGATGCAACTTATTCAATCAAGTCTGGTGATAATAATCACACCATACAACTATTTTGAATGGAAGCCGAAGGATTCATTCCAACTCAAAATAAAATGATTGTATAATTTGACGATGGTGATAGAAACAAATCCTACATCTTTTCTTAAGAAGACCATATGGGAGAACTGTAAGGATGAGGCCACATGACTACTTCTTGAGTTAATCTCCATTGATTTATGGTTTCATGTTTCCACATGAAAGACTCCAAATGAGATCTGGACCACCTTGGAAGGACTCTTTGGAAAGAAGGATGAGATGCGAGGTCATATGCTTGAGGTAGAGTTGAATACCTTAGACCCTAAGAGTTTTGATAATATACAATATTTTTTTACTAAATTTAAATATTTGTTATTGATCTTGGGTGAATGTGGTATTGATAAGTCTACATAAGAGAAAGAACTTATTCTAACAATATTGGCCAAGATAGGACCAAAATATGTTGTATATGTATCCAATTTCCATTCTGGAAGATGTCTTTTTGGAACAAATTGGAAAATGCCTACATTGGCTCAGTTCATTGATTCTCTCACACAAGAGTAGACAAAACTTATACAGATGGGCCTCATCAAGGATCCCAAATCACATGCACTCACCATGCATGATGGAAAAGCATCATCCAAACAGAATGGGAAGGAGAAACAAAACGAGAAGGAGGGATATTCCAAACCCTTTAATGATTCTTCAGGTTCAAAAGACTCATCAAATTCGAAGAAGAAGAAGAAGAAGGGAAAGCAGTGCACTTACTGCAATAAACCAAATCATGAAGAATCCATATCCATGAAGAAACAGATCAATCTTATGGAACAGACACTTCAACAGAACAACCTTGGAAACTTCATTCAAGAGGGAGTCAAGAAGTAGAAGGAATAAAATCATGCTCCTATGAAAGGTAATCATCATGCTTTGGTTGCAATTAATTCCTCATCTAATTCATGGATTATAGATTCTGGTGCATCCCATCATATGGTAGTGAAAGAGAAAGTTTTCTCTTCTTTGAGTCCATGCTCAAGACCCCTATTCTCATGGGGTATGATACTCCAGTAGTAGTAGCAAGAGAAGGGAGAGTGGAACTCCACAATGGAAGTTTTGAGAATGTTTTACATGTCCCAAAGCTTTCTATGAATATGCTCTCAGTTTATCAGATCACTCAGAAAGGTAAAAAGGTTGAATTTACATCCGATTCAATTTTAGTAATTGACATGCATGACAATTCCATCATTGCAATTGCTGAGGTGGATCACAAGTCAAGGTTGCATAAATTCACTAAGTTTTATGATGATAAATATTCTTTTCTACTTACACATAAGGAGATTACTTTGCATGCACCTGCAGTGCAACATGCATATACTCTTTTTCTTCCATAAGCTTCAGACATCAGAGATGATTCCATACACTAAGATTATGTACATGGAAATAAGCAGGTAGTACAGCCAGATAAGAAGCCAACGTTGAAGCTTCAACATGTTGGACAACTGAGAGGGCGGGGGGGTGAATCAGTTGTAACCTTGCTTAAACAATAATACTTATTTTAAACTCTTTCCAGTTCACTCAATGACGATCACAATAATGCAGGGAAGTAAGCACTAGACCATTCAACATCATTCACACATATGAGATACACAGAGACAGATATTTCCTGAGGAAACCCATAAAGGGTAAAAACCTCTTCCTCTTTATATGATAAGTAATATGTACATTCTTTACATTATCATACATATGAGCACCAACTCATAATGAGGCTACAACCTCTATTTTGCAAGCTGCTACTTGCTGAGAGAACCAACTCTCTGGATTATC
>SNQJ01S0052988.1:0-24496 GCA_010110895.2 Picea sitchensis | reverse complement strand
AATCAGTTGTAACCTTGCTTAAACAATAATACTTATTTTAAACTCTTTATAGATCACTCAATGACAATCACAATAATGCAGGGAAGTAAGCAATAGACCATTCAACATCATTCATACATATGAGATACACAGAGACATATGTTTCCTGAGGAAACCCATAAAGGGTAAAAACCTCTTCGTCTTTATATGATAAGTAATCTGTACATTCTTTACATTATCATACATATGAGCACCAACTCATAATGAGGCTACAACCTCTGTTTTGCAAGCTGCTACTAGCTGAGAGCACCAACTCTTTGGATTCTCTAGCACCAACTAGAAGGAAGCACCAACTCCCTAAGTGTTCCAGCACCAACTGGATGGAAGCACCAACTTCCAGTCACACAGACACCAACCTGTATAATAGAGAACAACAATTCTCCCTTGCACCACCCTGCCACCCTGGTTTCTCTGGCTGCAACCAAATGGAAGCTACAACTCCCTTTGTTCAAGCACTCACTTGAACCTTAGAGGACAATAGTCCTCCCTAGCACCTCCCTACCACCCTGAAATATAAATATTTTCTATTATGACTTATTACAGTGATATAAAGTTCTTCAATGGATTACCGGTCTCATCACTATCCTGCTACACTGTGTTGCTCTATCTGCATCAGTGTCTTCTGCACACTCCTTGCGCTTTCTATTCTTTAGCCTTTTATGCTCTCTACACCATATCCCTTCAATACACCATTCCCCTTCTGTACATTTCTGCTGCTGCACTCTGCCTCCTTCTTCACACCTCAATCACACCCAACAACGACCCCCATTTCTTCTTTGTTTAGCATTCTTATAGTCTCTGTGCACCTTGTGCATGCAATATGCTTCTTGCTCTTGCATCCTCTCCACCCCCAATCTCCTCCACATCGAGGTGTTTTCTCCACTTCACTCTTCCACAACTATCCCATCTCTTGTGTGCCACGTTGTCTCTCTTTGTTCTACATCTCCTACCCATTGTGAGTACTCTGCCTGATCATCATGGTAACTCTTCAGCTTCTCTGGCGGTTACACCCACGCATCCATCATCACTGGGTGTTATATAGAGATTCCTCAACTTCTCTGGAAGTTGAGACTCTTCATCTTCTTTGTCATAGACGAGCTCATCCTCTGGCAAAAACCATCATTTGTTTCTAGAAGTTACACTGTGAAGTGAAACAGTAGCCCTCCGATCTTATTCAAATTCATCTACACCATTGAATTGACTTCATTGAATCTTGCATTCATTTTGCCATTTCGTACTTCGGCATTTCGGGATCCCCGTGGTAAATATTTCATTACTCTCCATGTCTCGATCCCCAAAACTACGAAATGGAACTTGTCTACAGTAGCTCCTTCCTCCATCTTCCACCGATGTGACCAATGGCTGTGACCACAAGCTGAGCCAAAACATGTTTCGCATTTTGGCATTTCGGCAATCCTGTTGTGTGGCATCTCGACTCTCCAAGTCAAGATCTCTGAAACTCCGAAAAAGGAGCTTGCCGCTTCAAGCTTTTCTCTACAACTCTTTGACCATGTGACTACGAGAGGTGACCAAGCGCTTATCCATATAGTGCTTTTGTGATTTCACTTTTCGACACTTCGACGTTCCTGTGGCGATGAGTTCTTGATGCTCCATGTGCCGGTATCCGAAGCTCTGAAATGGAGCTTGGTTGCACTAGCTCCGATCATTTCAGCATTTCGCATTTCGGCCTTTCTCGATTTCGCATGTTGCAAATTCCTGTTGTGAGTTCAAGAGGTTAGGGAACCCCATTCTTTTGACTTTGCAGTTGGATAAATGATGATCTATCATCAAATGACGATCTATCGTCACGTGTCCTATGGACCCAACAATCCAGATCTTGTCGTGAATTCGACACTTCACGGGCCTTCCTTGTGCTTGATTTGGGATTTCGGTGTTTCACATTTCGCCGCTTCCAAACTCTTGTGATGAAGAGTCTCGTCACTTGACTCTTCCAACTCCCAGTATCCGAAGCTCCGAAATGGAGTCGGATCAATGGTCCAGACTTTAGATGATTCGATGGTCCAGATCTCTTCATGATTTCGCACATCGTGATTTCGGCATTCTTGAAGTGAGAGTTCTTGACAACTCCACCTCCCAGTCTGTGAAACTCTGAAATGGAGTTAGCTCAACGTTTTGGCTTTTCGCACTCCATAACTTCGGGATTCCTGTCGTGAGAGTCCTAGACATCTCCAACTCCCGGTATCTGAACCTCCGGTATGGAGTCTTTGACATTTTGCAATTTCGCATTTTGCGACTTCGAGACTCCTGTAGTAAGAGTTCTTGACATCCCCAACTCCCGGTATCCGAAATCTCGGTAGCCGAAACTCCGAAATGGCGTCTAATCAGCGCTTTAATCTTTTCTTTCGACCGTTGTTGTTCTTCCTTGCTTGCTTATCTGTTGATCTTCCTTATCTGTTTGTTTGTCATCATTGTTGTTGTTCTTGCCATCAATGACAAGCACGCTCTTCTTGTAAACATGCCAACACAACAGATGCCCAAGAAGGCACAATTCACACTTCAGGAAGTAGGTATCCTTGCAGGGAATCCATTGGATTCGAGGAGGACTCGATCTCATCATGAGGATCCTTCTCATGTAATTTCAACTTCAGATCCTGCGATGCCCATGCATTGATATATGGTCCAATATACTGATCCAAAAATCTATAATAAGGTTGTGGGAAATCCATTATGGCAAGAAGCCATGAGGGAGGAGCATGACTCTCTCCTAGAGAATCAGACTTGGCATCTGGTTCCACTTCCACTAGAAAGGAATATTTTCAGGTGCAGATAGGTCCACAGGATCAAGAGGTACAAGGCTTGACAGGTTGCCAAAGGACTTCATCGGATCCATAAATATTTCTACATCTTCACGAACACTTTCAGTGAGCAGAAGTTTCAGAATTTGTAGGATCATCTTGCAGTGAAGAACACAATTTCCTAGCATCTTCCTTTTTATTCTTTTGATACATTATATTTTGAGGGGGGGTTTTGTTCCCACGTGGTTTTCCCTCTTTCCTCACTTTTATTCAGTGTTCATTAGTTGCATTTTACATGAATACCTAATATGTCATAGTAGTCGGGACTCATTTTTTACTCCATAGTGATGTTCAGGGGCGGTGTTGGAGAAATTTCTATTTTCAACACACTAGTTCAGTGGGAGTTAATTGACTAGTTCTATTTTATACTTTCTAATCTTAGACCATCACTATTATGCATGCATTCCTAATTATAGGATGCCATTGCCTATATGAGTGAAGATCACTCACTCATTGATTAGATCATAATATACATTGATTCTTATTCTTCATTGTGTATCTCTCTTCCTTTTCTTGATAAGATTTGTTTGTGTATGCTTTATCTAGGTCTCCTGTACAGGTTTCCATGAAACACTCACAAGGCAGTGGTATGAGAATGCAAGATATAAACTCTAAATTCCTTCAGGGCCTTGACCAGTGCATATGCTTTCTTTTCCATGATATCATACTTCAATGGGGAATCCCTCAATGTCCTGCTATAGTATTCTATGGGCCTCTCAAAATTACGTTCATCTTTTTGTAATAAAACACCAGCAATAGTGTGCTCTGAGGAAAAATAAAACAATATAAAATCTTTTTCAAAATTAGGACTGGCGAGCACTGGGGCTTTTCTCAATTCCGCTTTAATATATTCATAGGAATTTTTGGCCTCAGGGGTCCACTTTATCTCACTTCCTTTCTTGATCATGTTAGTGGTATGCTTTATGATTTCATCCAGGTTAGGGATGAATCTTCTCAGAAAATTTACTTTCCCCAGGAAAGATTGCACTTCTTTTTTGCTTCTAGGTGTGCCAATTTTTAGGATTCCCTCAACTTTGTTGGGATCAATATTTATTCCCTCTTTTGAAATAATGTTCCCAAGCAACTTCCCCTCTTCCATGCCAAAATAAGACTTTTTGGGGTTCAATGAAATGCCAAACTTCCTACATTTTTGAAAATCCCTTCTTAGATGTTTGAGATGTTCTTCATTAGAAAATGAATATACATTGATATCATCTAAGTAAATAACAATAAATTTATCTTTCTCATAAGCAAAATCTATATCCATAGCTCTTTGGAAATTTTCCCCTGCATTCATGAGCCCAAAAGGCATCTTGGAATACATGAAGGTGCCCCATGGTGTTGTAATGGATGTCTTTTCCTGATCATCAGGGTGTACCATGATTTGATTGTACCCAGAGAAACCATCTAGCATTGACATTTTTTGAGAACCCACCACTTTATGTAGAATGTGATCCATCTTAGACAGTGGGTAGTTGTCCTTGAGAGACACCCTGTTCAGATTTCTGAAGTCTACACATAATCTGATCTCTCCACTCTTCTTTCTGACAGGTACCAAATTTGCTACCCACTTAGAAAACCTCAGAGACACTATGATCTTGGCTTCAAACAACTTATTTATCTCTTTCTCAATCAGGGGAAACATCAAAAGATTGATTCTTCTTAATTTTTGTTTGAAAGGTTTATGATCCTCCAGATTGGGATCACATGCTGAATCACCTTGGTATCATAAACTTTCAGATATTCATAACTCCAGGAAAAAACATCAGGAAATTATTTCATTAAATTGATATACCTTTGCTTGACCTCTAGGCTAAGTGTCTTGGACAACTTAATGATCTTGGGATCTTCCTGAGTCCCAATGTTTCAATCTTCGACATCTCAATCATTTACAGTAATTTTAGGACTCATGGCCACATCATTGTTGTCAAAGAGCTTCTCCAATGGGACCAGGCCTTTGGGAATGATGTTATTTTTTAGATGAATTATATATTTACCAACAATCTGATTCTTGAAATAACCATCATTTGTGAACATAGCCGCATCTTCTTCTTCACCACAATATTCGAATTTTCAAATTCATCCTCCATCTTGAGGAAACTTTCTATCTGTTTATCATCTTCGAAAACTTGCCAGTACTTAATATTATCTAGTACTGTTGGCTTGTTCTTGACCTCAATCTCATATTTTTTGTTAGGAAAAATTGGAATTTTGAAGACTTAGGCTGAATTAGCCAAGGCATCAACAATCTGATTTTGTCCTCTTGGAATCACTGAAAGATTATACTCTGGAAATTGCTCAAGAAGATCAAGCACTATATTTCTATAGGCCCTTAGCCTAGGATGATTTTCTTGGTATATACCCTTTATCTGATTGATAATCAACTCGGAATCTCCATGTACAACTATTCTCTTAGCACCCATTTCTTTCAAATTCTTCAATCCCAACACTAATGCCTCATATTCAACCATTTTGTTTGTGCAATCGAAAGCAAGTTTATAAGAACACAATTTTGTACTTCCTTTGGGGAGGTTAATCCACACACCAACCCCTGCTCCTTATCTATTGAAAGCTCCATCGAAGCTCATATTCCACATCCGATTTTCTGCATCATTTTTATGCTCTGAACTTTCCTTATTTTGCTGATTAGATTGATCTTTAGCAGCCATATCAATCTTTGGCCCTTTTTCTTCAAAACTCAAATCATTAAAGAAAATAGAGGATATAGATGGACGTAACCCCAGGGTGGGGGTGAACTATGTACATCATGTGTTGTGAATTCTTTGTGAGATGTATTGATGTATTTACTTGCTTAGTGCTTTGATATAGATGAATGATAGGTAGATCTGTTGTTTCTTTGTGCTTAATAATGAGAGTAAATGTTGGATCTAACCTGTGTGAATGTGCTTAGTGCTTGAATCTGCTAGATTTGATCTGTTTCGTCATGCTAAGTGCTGCTAGATGCTAGATCTGGTTGAATACTGTGATGCTCTGTAATTAGGGTTTTATCTGCACTGTAAACTAAGACTGGATATTGATGAACTATATTACTAAGTTCTTTGTCAAGGTGTTACAATCACATATCTGTGTCCCAGCTAAGGTTGTAGACACTAGAGTCCTACAACAACCACTGCCTCTACCTCGAGTGAGACTTCATCTGCTTCGCAGGTGTTGCCGAAAGGGCCGGTAGTTAGGGTTTTTTTGGTGTGTTGTTGTAGCACTAAACCCTGGGTCTGCCCTGTGCCAAAAAATGGTTCCGTT
Organism: Picea sitchensis; assembly: GCA_010110895.2. Taxonomy (NCBI): domain Eukaryota; kingdom Viridiplantae; phylum Streptophyta; class Pinopsida; order Pinales; family Pinaceae; genus Picea; species Picea sitchensis. The sequence continues at coordinate 18,380 of SNQJ01S0052988.1, read as the reverse complement.
GTCGGGACCTGAAACTGTGATTGCTGGGAACTGAGGAAAAAGTAGCTTTGTGCGAAGATCGGACCTGAAACTGTGATTGCTGGGAACTGAGGAAAAATAAGCTCTATATGAAGATCGGATCTGAAACTGTAATTGCCGGGATCTAAGGAAAAATAATCTGTCTGTGTGGATCTGTTGCCTGAGTACGCAACATTCTACTTAATCTATGAAGCTCTGTGCTAAGAAAATAAGTTTGATCTGAAGAGAAGAGGTAGGATTTGAAAGCTTTGTGCTATGTTAAAGGTAAAAGTGTGATTTTTTTATTAAAGAGGTAAGATATGTAAGCTTTGTGCTTTGTTAAAGGTAAGATAAGTGGAAATTTTTGTTTCAAAAGTATGGATCTGGGTATGTTTGATAAAAAAATTCCTAGCTTGAAAAGTAGGGGGTAGCTAGATGAAAGAAGATTTGATATGAATAGATTTGATAATAATAGTGAAAGATATGTTATACCTATGCATAGAAAGAATGTTTGGGCTAACAAATGGATGCAGGATCCTAGAAATATTTTTTTGCAGGTTAACTACTATGATCCTAGTGCGCAGTACAGGAAAGGTTGGGAATCATTTAAGAGAAAGAGAGGATTAACCCTTTGTTACTGTTACAGAAGACCGGGTCATTTGGCTAAGGAATATCCTCGTAGAATACCTAGTTGTCTTGGTTGTAAATCTATGGACCATGAAGTTTTAGATTGCCCTAGAATGATTTCTAAGCTTGAAATAATGAATATGGAACAAGTAGACCCTGAGAAAGGTCAAGAAATGAAGATCATGGCAGAACCCCAGAAAGAATCAGAGACTGTATTGATGCAAATGAAAGAAACCCTGAATGACCACCGACATATCAACTTATCAGAGATCTTCAAAGAAAAAGAGTGCATAGAAGAAAGGATAGGAGACTTCGACATTGACTTTGTTCTAGATGAAGAAACACAGGTGAATGTCATGATAGAAAGAACTTGGGAAGCTGTAGGAAATCCTGCTATGATTCCTTCATTGGGAAGTGTTATCACACTAAATTACCTTGGGTCTTTTAGTTTGTTTTCAATCTTTTTTCAAGCCTTAGATTTTAATTTTTTGTTTGGTAGGACCCCTTAGATGATTAAATTTTTTGAGTCTTAGCTCTAATTTGATCCTCAAATTGATTTTTGATCCTTGAACCATTTCTAGCTCATATTTTATTTGGGTCCCCTTCATGACTTGTCCCTAGGTTTATCCCTCCCATTACTAAACTAATGTGACACACCTTCCTCCTCACTCATGACCTCATAGGCATACCTCAACATCCTCGCTTACCTATCTAATCACGTTTTGTATTGGATGTGTTGCCTACTCATCATGCAGTTCCGTAGTGTCTATCACGTTCATCACACTTCCACCTCAAGCCATGATTTCCACGACTGATGTCATGTCCCTTGTTTTCAGTGCTAGAAGTCAGTTAAAGACGCCTTCAAAGATATTTCATTTATGAGCCTTGGTAACAGTTTCTAATTTTGAAAATCTCAACAATTCTGTGCTACACAAATTCGTAAGTTCTGATCAGGTGACCACATGTCAACCAAATCCTATGCTGAGAAATATTCCAGGGCTGAGGTTTTCTCAAAGTTCATCCTAAGATTGCGTCGAAGATCTCAATAGGTGTCTACTACACAGGTATCCCATGTTACCTCCTCTGCGTATTAATTTTCACAGGAAATTTGTGCTCGGGTTTTCATTTTGCTAAGCTTGCACAGTAGTAAGGGATCCATATTTGCATGGTAACCTTGTTTATCTCCTCTTCGGACCTGTAAATTTATTTGCCTGTATCTATGGTATGATCATTGTTGTTTGCTTTAACCTTTGAAGTCGCAAGCCTGTAAATAGCCTATCCTCTGTGTATGCATTGCGCTACCCAGAGGTGTTGTTCAGAACATCTATGTTTTCCTTGATTCCTTTCACTTTGGGGTTTGGCATTTTCACTCAATTGCATAGGGCCAAATTTAGACTACCTCCTCACTGTTTACACTCCAGAATACTTGTACAAGCCTAAGGATTTAATTCCTAAAATCGAGCTTGACCTACTAGCATCAGTCTGTCCAAAAGGGTCAGCCTTATATCTGAAGCTCGATTCAAAGCCTTCCTATTCATTACCGTCCATTAAGCTTCTTAAAATCCCTCATTTTGAGCCATGGAGACTCCTCAATCGAGGAAGACACGCAAAGGTGGAAAGGTGGTCAGAACAGAACCGGTGGACATGCATCTTTTTGATACAAAACCCATAGCAAGAGAGGCCTTTCAAAGAGTAGGGTGCCTCTCTTTCTGTCAGAACATGCAGAGAGGCCATCCAAAGGTAGCAAGACAATTTTCACTACAGTTTGATGGCAAGAAAACCAAGGTTGGTGATTTGGAGTTTGAGGTCACTGAAGCCTCTATCTCAGTTGCAACAAGGATCCCCATTACAGGTGAAAAGTGGTTCAAATCCATGGCTTTGAGTTCAGCCTATAAAAAATATCTTTTTAAACATGAATATCAAGCCAATGACTCTTCCAAAAGTATGCCAAGGAGTCAATTGATTGAACAATTTGACAGATTACTGAAGATCATACAGAGATATTTTACTTGTGAATGGAGATTCAACACCTTGTACCAGTACCATATAAGGTTGTTGCTACATTTTACTGGTAAGGTTGAGAAGACTGTTCCTTATTACTTGTTGAGGAGTATAGGTAAGATGTCATACATGATACATGCAAAATCTAAAGATGTGGATTCTATCCTTTTCCACTATGGATTAATCAGAATGCTAGTCTCTGAGGAATTGGGTACGAAAGAGATTTCATGGGAGCATTTTGTTGTTACCTCTCATTTCAAGTTGGATCTAGCACAAACTCCTCAATCACAGAGGGCAAGTCCTTTGTCACCCACCAGTGCAACTAAAGCAAGGACCAGCAGGAAGAGGAAGGGAAGAACCCTTGTTCAAGTTCTAGAGATCAACAAGCAGGTCATAGAGGCTGAGGAGGAAGTTTGTCCTTCTCCACACTGATATTTTTCACCACCTCCTCCACCAGGGTTAGAAGAGGTGTATTCTTCTACCAAAGTTATATCCAAGAGAGGGAAAAAGCTTATCTTTCCCTCTTCTCCTCCAGCAGTTTAAATCAAAAGTAAAAGAACTTTCACAAGGTCATCAATTCCTAAGGAGGTTTTCAAATTGCAGTCCTTACCAGAGGTCCTTATTCAAAAGAAGAAGGGAAAAGACATTGAAAATCCTGTGGAGGAGAGACATGAGCCCCCTATTCAAAAGAAGAAGGGAAAGGGCATTGAAAATCATGTGCAAGAAAAACAAAAAGTCCTTGTAAAGAAAGGTAAAGGTACTAAAAGACCTTTAGAGAGAAAAGAGGAAACCCATGTGAAACACTCTGAGGAGCCTGTGATAAGAAACAAAGAAACCATTGTGCAAAGGAAGAAATGTAAAAACAAAGCCACCCAGAAACCTGATGAGGTGGATAAGACATTTCCCATACAGGTAGAAGAAGAAACTAAGAAAAAACCTCTTGAGACTGTGCATAACATTGTTCCTCCTGACAATCAGACTTTCAAGAGACTTATCAGGAATCTTAAATATGCAAGAAAGGAAGTGGCTAAATTGAAAGAGGAATCCTTGTTTGATAGAGCCAACATGACAGATCTTATGGATGGCTATAGTCACACCCTTGAATTGGCAAGGTTTGCAGCAAGAAGGGCCCAACCACTTCATAGATAGCTTAATAATCTTTACAGGCAAAACAAAGGCTTCCAATCTCAAAATAGGAGGCTAAAGATTGAGCTGAAGCACTTTCAAGATGAGGTATCTCAAAGAAATCTACAGGTGTTGGTTGAAGCTACCATTGAATATGACAAACCAACAGCTAAGGAGAGCACAACTACACCAAAGAATCCTGTCAATGCTAAGAAGAAGAAGTCTGCTGTGTCAATTAAATATCCTCTTTCTACCAGAAAGAGTATGAGGTTAAGTGTCAAAATGACAAAATAGTCAGTAAGGGTAAGCCCCATTTTTGAGGATGCATCTTTTTGGGAGGGTTAACCAATATGCAAATATTATCTTTGCCATCTATACTGGATTCTAAGCGCTTAACTATTTGGGTTTTGGGTTTTTTCTAAGTGCTAGCTTCCACATTGGTAGAAGGCACTACCTATTGTGCATTCAAGGCTCTTTATTAAAACAGTTTTGTCATCATGAAAAACCACAAATTATTCTTCACATGTTCAAGGATCGGAGGCACTGCATTTTTGTAATACTACCCAAACCTGCACATAGACGCAGTGTAAGTGGCGCTACCCAATGGTGCTACCTAATATTTCACAGAGAGAAAATAATTGGCACACAGGCACAACACAGAGACGCTACCTAACGGCACTACCGAATATTTCACAGAGGGTAAAGGTTTGCACACAGATGCAGCACAGAGGCACTACCCAATATTGCATAGAGAGCATATTCTGTACACATATGCAGCACAATGACGCTACCTACAGGCACTACCTTTTCTCATTGTAGTGTGCTACCCAGATTTTCTACCCAAGGAAGCTGCCAATAAAGACCAGGGATCTAGGAGGACCAAGCTAACAACTTTTGGATAAGTTGATGATGAAGAAGGATGGAGAAGCAACAACTAACATCATGAAGAAAACCAAATGCTTTGAAAGACACATGGAAAACAAGGAGTTGCACAACAAAAGAGAATCAAATTAGTTTGAAATTCAGTTGGATTAGTCACCAACATTTTCCTGTTTTATAGCATAGGTGGTTAGATCAAATAAATGTTTAGAGTTTTTCAAGGGAAGGAGGCCAACTCGTACTTCCAGCTGTTGCCTCCCTTTTGTTATAAATAGGTAGATCATTTTCTTTAGTAGGTTCGGATGGTTGATCAAGGCTCCCTTGTACTGTAATATTTTGATGAAGTAACTGTGATCTAGTAATGTACTAAACTTAAGTCTTTTTGACTAGTAGAAATCAACTTCTCTTTCAGTCTATTTGCTTCTGATGTTAAATGTTCATGCTTTGAATGATTCACATGAATGATTGTGGTGATGTTATAATGGATGTTTGATCATTATGTTATCATGATGTTTATTTAGCTACCTTAGTTTCTCAATTCAAGAATATCTTGTGTTAAGAAACTTTCCTCCTTAGAATTTTGTGGACCTGATGTTTATAGCAGCCCCTACACTTCTCTCATTCAAGTCTTCCTTGTACTCATACTTACTCCCAAAATACTGATTGAAGTTAGCCAAGACCTTAATTTCTGGTGCATGCTAGCCCTGTTATCTAAGTTAGAACATTATCACTCGAGTCCTTTTCCATTTGACCCTTTAAACACCCTTACATTCACTTACAACTTGATGGGTATTGGGCTTGCCTTCCATGCAATCTGAAGGTGACTCGTAGTGCTAATAGGAGGAATATGATTATTTAGAGGAAAGATGATAACCCTATGTGGAATACTTACTCAGATATCTATGAGTGCTCATGGAACTTCGACAGAGGAAGATTTTGAGGTTGTTAAATTTATTGAGAACAACTCCCCATTTTCTATAGTACTAGGAAAACCTTGGATTGAAAAGGATCGGGACAAAAGGAAAGAAAAATAATCCTTAGAGTAGAAGAAGCAAGAATTAAAAGATTTCATGACTAGGAGGATCACATAGTTGATTGAAGAATAGGAGAAAATATCGAAGCTATTTAGAACCAGAGACTTGGATGTCGAAGTTGAAAGGACACACGAGGAATTGATACACCTATTTGTACAGGAGAGTAGAGCATCTACCCCAGATAAAGAAGAAGTATTTCCCTCTAATCTTAGGAAAGAATCTCAACAATGCGAAGTTACTATGCTAAAAGAAGACAAGAATCAGAATGGAAAGAGGAATAACAAGGCGAAGCTCACCGGAAAGAAGGATAGAAAGCTCAGTAAGAAGAGAGCAAAGATCGAAAAGTTACAGAAGGTTCCAGAGGGAACTTCGTAGAAGGAAAATTTACAAAACTGGAACTTCGTTGGGATATCAGAACAGTGTCACATGGCACTTCACCATGACAAAGCAATATAGTCGTTGGAAACAATATAACCATTAGACCGATTCCATGAACGGTTAGAATGGAATTTATGGCCAGGAAGCTCGCCATCAGACCGTTGGGACCGCATCGTAAACATAACTGAATTAATGAAGGTCTCTTGTCCATTTGAAAGATCTGTTACATTGTTGCTTAATTATTCCATCGAATATTGCATCGAGAACACTTTTGCGAATTGTATCAGAGAGAACTCATTTCTACTGTGTTGTGATTAGTAATATCGACACCAGTTCTACTATTTTGCGCATTCATTCAGCCATATGATCTAAGCATGTATGTCGGACGAGCTCAGCGCCACAGAGAAAATCGTCGAAGAAGTTCTCATCAATCTCATGGCCGAGAAAGTAATGTCTGTAAGTATTCAAGCGTCATCGACGAGAGGAGTGAAAGCATCTCCGTCAACCACTCGCAGATCCAGGCCATCCCGAGTCGTCATAGAAAAGAGAACCAAGCATAGAGATGACCTAGCAAATGTGAAGTTGATCCCGACTACATCCCGCCTCTGACCAACGTGGTGAGTCGTGGTAGTGTGACGATATATTTTGAGTACACCATGGTTACTGTGTACCTCTCAAAGGGGATACACGTAGTTCGAGCATAGCAGGAGAATATCGCAACATTGAAGTTCAACGACTTCAACCTAGGAGACCGCAAGAACCATAGTATGCATGCCCCATATAAATACTTGACTAGGACAAAGGGGACGAACTCAAAAATAATCCCCCAGCTGTGGACGATGAACCTCGCACAGTCCACCCTGTTGAATGTAATGCAAATCCCACACTTTGGAAGGCACTAGTAGGTTAGTGCCCATGTCAAGCTCTTACTTTCATGTTACCATGGTAGCTACTTATGGATAGACCGTCGTATCACAGTCAATTCAACGCTGATCCATAGGATCACCGGATTGAGTATGCAAGGAACTGACTCACAGGACTTCTATCCAGGAAAAGCCACAGATCGCGCGTTAGCACAAAATATCAAGGATACCTACGATGATGTTGAGAAGGGGACGCAAGGCTACAAGGTAGATTCCATATAGAATGGAGTAGTGTGCCTAGCATGCCAATTAAATGCAAGAAAGATTGTAAGGAAGAACAGACCCATGCAGGTGACAGGATTTGTCTTTGACCTCGCGGGGAAATACGTAGAAGGCGTACAGATGAATTGGGCGAAGTACCTAGTTAATCAGCTGGAATTGGACTGTCGCGAAGCACAGGATCAGGGCTACGAGTTCCATTTTAGCTGGTTCCTTATCCTCATAGCGTTTTTTATTTGGGAGATGTTGCAAGGTGCAACCTTCCTAGATATTGAACCGTTCGAGCCGCTCGCTGTAAATTTCACCATGCTCTGGTACTCGAGCGACATGGGAAAACAGTGGCAGTCGAACACATTTTTTCACACATATTATCTCCAGTTGAAGAGAGCCATCGAAGCTAAACCTCGCATGATGTCGAACACCATACAGAGGTTCCAACCCCTTATAAAGTTCTACGCAGATCGACACTTCATCTATATTACTGTGCGAGAAGACGAACATAAGGAGGAGCTTCAATCGTACTACAAGCTCACAGAAGAGGACCTCGAGGAGATCACCAAGGATTGGTCAGTAGACCTCCTTATCAACGTCGAACCTACAGAGATGTCTGACCTTGAAACTGACAGATCGGAGGCCACTCACAAGGAACATGACACACCCGGACCTAGCACAAGGAAGAAGACCAAAGAAGTCCAAGACTTAAGTAGCACATCAGAGAAGACTGCTTCAGTATCACCTAACCGAGGGGGTGATGACGAAGTATAAGAGATAAATGGAAAAGAATATGAGCAGAAGCAAGGCGAAGTAACAACGCCTAGAGATGAGGTTGATCCCCTGAAGAAAAGGAAGGTTTCTCCCAAGAAGCTCTCTTCCCAGAAGAAATCAAGATCCACTTTGACCAAGATGCAGACTATGCTCACTGTCGATGATTTCAACTTCATCATCGCAGCTGTGAATGATGCTTCGTAGGAAATCTTACAAAACAAGAAGCCAAGCAAGAAGAGATGTACGACAGAATTGAGGTCGAACTCCGAGGGATACAACAGGCTCTTCAGTCCAGTCGCGCAGTGTCCACTGCGCCCCTGACATCGGGAGAACCATAGTTGGGAGATGAGCCAGCCCAACTCCGATGACTAGCTGATGCGACCTAAGCTTTCCTTCATCGAGCACAAGAAGAAATAGAACAAGCCACCTAGGCCTTGAAGCAAGTGTAAGAAGTAGTAGTAGAACAATGTTTATTTGCAGAGCAGGAGAAGGTTTCTCTCCAGACAAAGTTTGAAGAGGAGAAAGGACATATTCAGCAGGAAAAATAATAGTTGCTCGTAGAGAACCTCGAAGTGAAAGAATCAGTCAACAGAGAACTTCGATCTGTGATAGGCTTAGAGCCAAAGGCAACAGACTAAGTTGCGCACCAAGTAGACCAGCTCGCAGAAGCTATCCAACAGCTACAACAAAGAATAGCAGACTTAGAGCTCCGCACAGTGCCGGACTCCACGCAGGATGTGAGGGATCAAAGGGAAGCAAATGCTCGAGGCACAGTTGAAAGAATCATGGGCCTCACCTTGGAATGTAAACAAATGAGTGATCGTAGTGCCCAGATGTATGAGAGACTCACTGAGAATCCAGAACTGAAGACACTGGAGTCACAGCTCCAAGAGGCGAAGTATCAAGAAGAAACAATATAGGATTAGTTGAAGCCCCTGTCAACTGTTGAAAGGATGAAGCAATCCTAAGAGAAGCGCACTGTCTAACAAAAGGTCCACACCATTCAGAGCGAAGTCATGGAAGTGACTTAGAGGCTCCAACCTATGCAGGATGAGGCTTACCAATTGTTCACAGAGATCGAAGGCCAAGGAGAAAAACTAGAACAAGTCGTCACTACAATAGAACAACGCCTAGAGGGACCTGTCAACGAAGCTGTTATCTAAGATTTCACTGAACAGGAGGCTGTGGAACAACAACAAGTTGAAGAAGCCCCAGCCAAGCTTGAGGATTTTGAGGTAGAATTATCCATATCAGAGTGACTCAGGATGAGTCATAGGTGAGTGTTGGGGCCCTGTTGGCCCTTAACCAAGTTTTGAGGATCCTTGGACATGTTAGACCTATTTTTGGGACTTCGACAGGCTGTTGAAGGCAGAGAGAAAGACAAAGAGGATATCGCAGGATCTCAGCCCCCTTTTAGGGATTTTTGGGATTTGGGATTATGTAACAGGTATGGGGATGTCGGCCCATGGGTTTACCCATGTTTAGGCCTGATTTTGTAATGTATAAATAGATGCTAGGCGATGTAGTGAGTATGAATGGATAAGTGTGAATAATAAGTCAATTTCAAGTGGTGTTGAGTGCAGGTAACAGTTGTAAGTGCTTTGTGCATGTTGTGTGAGACTTGCAAGGCTAAGTGCAAGTGATTGTAAGAGTCTGTATGTAGGCTTTGTGCTGTAACCTAGATTGGGAAGGGAGGATCTAGCAAAGAGTGCGCAAATATCCTGTCCTCTGCGAAGTTGATCTGAAGGCTCTGTGCATGTAAGAAGATTGAATAAAGATAATAAACAAGACCAAGTGTTGGTGGACGTAGCCTCGAGGTGGGGGTGAACCACATACATCATGTGTTGTGAATGCTTTGTGCGATGTATTGATGTATTTACTTGCTTAGTTCTTTGATATAGAGGAATGATAGGTAGATGTGTTGTTTTTTTTGTGCTTAATAATGAGAGTAAATGTTGGATTTGACCTGTGTGAATGTTCTTAGTACTTGAATGTACTAGATATGATTTGTTTCGTCATGCTAAGTGTTGCTAGATGCCAGATCTAGTTGAATACTGCGATGCTCTGTAATTAGGTTTTTATCTGCGTTGTAATCTAATACTGGATATTGATGAACTATATTTCTAAGTGCTTTGTCAAGGTGTTACAATCACATATATGTGTCCCATCTAAAGTTTTAGACACTGGAGTCCTGCAACCACCCCTGCCTCTACCTCGGGTGAGACTTCATCTGCTTCGCAGGTGTTGCCGAAAGGGCCGGTAGTTAGGTTTTTGTTGGTGCGTTGTTGTAGCGTTGAACCCTCGGTCTGCCCTTGTGCCAACAACATATTGTCTTCAAAAATTTCATCAAAAATTTCATTTACATAATTATTTTTAAAAGGATGTCTTATTTGTTTATCACCCTAGTTCCTCTAATCTCTTTTTCTGATTTGTGGAACTGCTGGTATTCTATGATTCCTAGGTGAAACAATATCTTGATCTCTAGTGTTAGTCTTATTATCTAAAGACATCCTCTCCATGAGTTTTTCCATGGTCTTCATCATCATTTCAAACCTCTTTTCTGATGACTTTGAGGTTGAAGGTTGTGCCTTATCCTGAACCTTGTTCATGTCTCTGTCAGAATTATATTTGATCTTTCTTGAAGCCATTAAATTTACCTCAACTTTGATTGCATCAATCATCATATCATCTATTGAAGTGGATCTCCTTTCCATTAACAACAAAGAAAAATCACTTTCAAAGGAATCAACATATCTAAGTTGAGCAGCCCTAGGAGGAGGTTTTACTTTAGTAGGAATTGAGTTGTAAACTTTGATAAATCTAGTTGAAAACTCTTGGACGGTTTCATCAGGTGACATTCTCATGTTGTTATACTGGGTTAGCAACTGAAGGGGTTTTTTCTTGTCACCCCACTTTGCAAGAAAACTCTTTTCAAAGGCTTCAAAATTTTGGATACTTGCTGGTGGGAGAGATCTAAACCCCTTTTTGACTTCTCCTAGAAGACTTTGTGCAAACAACCCCATTTTTGCATCTTCAAAATATACTTCTTCTAGGTCTACAAAATCGTTGAACCAGTCTAGGTGTTTTTTGGGCTGACACATTGCCTTCAGTATCATACAACATAATCCTCTGATTATATTCCCGGGGCAAATCATGTAACTGAGCATGTAGAACAAAAGGGGAAAACCTATCTTCCATGGTTGCAGTAATAACCTGATGTGGTTGTTGGTTCTGAGTAGAAATCACAAGAGGTTTAGTAGAGGTAGCTAAAACTAAATCTTGGAACCTTTTCTCATCAAAGATGATCTCGTTCAAACAAGACTCAAATTTACTTCTGAACAGAGTTTGCTCAAATTTCAAATCAAAATCAAGGTCTTCAATGCTTTTCACTCCATCTTTGGGAAGGGATAGATATTTGTCTAGACACAAAACTGGGCTTATTGGATTTTCTTTTCTTTTGTGTACAATCTTCTCAGGATCAGACACAGGGATCACTGCTTCTGGGTCTAGGTTTCTCCTGGTATGAATCCTCTTTACAGCCAGGATTTCTAGCTCAAACTGCTTTATGCTACTGGTCTGTTTATAATGGAGTCTCCAGGGTAAATTTAGTTTCAACCAATAAGGTGTTTGATTCACTATCACCCTCAGGAATCAAATCTGAAGCTTTAAATCGTTATTTTCCCAGGGAAGATTTCACTTTCGATCCCCGACAACGACGCCAAAATGTTATCACTCTGTAAATTTGTTTAGTTGACAAAACAAATGACAGAGGTAACCTACAAACCAACTTTAGAGCTAGGTATTAGCATGCTTAGCTCAGAGAGGGATCTCTCATGTCACTTGGTGTTTCTTTGACAATCAATGGCTAGGTTTTGTTGTTTTGGTTTTTTTTTATAATTGTTACTGGCAAGGAGGTGGGGGGACACTTAGGGCTATGGAGTCAAATTCTGAAAATGAATGGAAGAACTGACTGGTTAGTAGAACTCTCCAGAGGATAAGGGATAAATGAAGAGATAAATTTGAGTTATAATTTGTAAATTTGCAGAGTGTAGGAAGAATAGAAAACATATAACTGCATTAGAGCACTATATACTTGAATTCTGAATTAGTTAGGAAGAACTAAACACGGTTTAAATTGATTCAGCCGAGAGCATCACAAGATGAATTCTGGGCCTTTGACTATCCAATTTAAACAAAAGACAACAAAAATGAAATCATAAATACAAGAAATACACACAAAAAGAGGAGACAAAACTCGGATCACCACCATTAGAATCTTTTCATGGAAAATTCAAGACTTCTGCATGTGTATTCAATTCAGCTTCAGAAAATTACAATTTAAGTCCCGAACAGCTAAAATCATGCCCTTTCACTTCTGCCAACACTAATACATTTGGAACCTCTAACATTTATACAATTTAAGTTCCTTCGGTTTGAAACCTATTAGAATAATTGAAATGAAACGTTTCAGTTCCTAAAATTGATTACAATGATTACAAATGACAGTTTCAGTTTTTGAAACCGATTACAATAATTTGGCAAGAAAGTGTTTCATGATTTGGATTCTGATTTCCTTGACGCTTTAGTTTCTTTCTTCAGCACTTGCTCTGCTTTGGTCTTCCACGTGGTTAACCATCTTCAGTGACACCTGGACGTCATTTACTGGACCCTGGAAAACTGCACTTTGTCTTACCCAACCGTACTATCTCCCTCCATTGCAAGTCAGAAGGGATGCCATAATCCATCATTTCTTTGATCAGAATCTCTAGGTCAATGCAGGAGGCATATGTCATGACTAGTATTCCAATTTTTACTTCTTTTAACTGATTCATAATCTCAAAATCTGTAATCAGATGTTCAACCAAGGTTTCTCCTCTTAGGTTTTCCTCCAAGTTTTCAAACTTGGAGTGATCCATTCTGCAATGAGTGAGGAAAGCGTTGTATTCTTCCTGATCATGTAATTTCCCTTTGCCATCCCAAAATGGTGGGAGGCCTTTGATTAAAAATTCCTCAAACAGATCCTTGAATTCTTGCACACTTTTCTCCATTTGTGTTTCCTTGGTTTGAACTGATTTCAACAGGTTATGTTTAGAAATAACCCTCCTGGCCTAGATGATCAATGTAGTTCTATCTTTGACTCCAATGGTTTGAATTTATGTAGTAGGGATGGATTTGAGCAAGTTTATGGAATTTTGGACCGACTCTGATGGTTTCTTTGCTAAAGTCTCATTCACAACAGTGCACCTTCTTCTAGTTGTGATGGATATGTTGTCTTGATCATTGATGAAATTCAAATACACTCTGAACTTTGCAACTTCAGCAGCTATAGAATCCCAGATGATATTCTTGGCTCCTTGCAACAAGCCTTTACCTCTTAATATCATTTTCAACTTATCTATCCTTTCCTGCAAGGCCTGATTCTCCTTTTGAAATTGAGCCATTCTTTCATCCTTTTCTTGTATCTCCTGCTTCAATTTCTCTATGCTCCCTTTTAGCCCTTTGATTTCCCCTTCTTTCATGCTAACTTGTGACATAGCCTGGACAAGTCCTTCAGTGTTTGGGATAGCTTCTGCATTCGAAGTTACAACTACAACCATGTTTAGCAATTATGTTTGCTCTTGTGACCAATTCACCTTTTCTTGTTCTAGCTGCAATTCCCTAGCCTTAAGGTCCAATGCCTCTTGTCGAAAGGCTTCTTTTTCCTATTCTAGAGCAACCAATTATGTAGTTTGTAGATGATTTGTGGCATAAAATTTCAGTTTCTTCTTCAATCTTTGAATCAATTTGTCCTTCTCATCCAATGAGGATTTTACCCCTTGGGGGCCTTTAGATTCCAACCTCTTGACCTGAGTCTTCCAAGCTCTGCTAGATGTTTTTTCTTGCCTCAACTGCCCTTCCAATTTCATTGCATAAGATGACAGGTTGGAATTATTCAAGCTTCAAATTAGATAATCAGAATACAACATATCACTGGTGTTCTTATGGAATTTGACCTTGTCTGGAGCACTGATGTTGTCATACTTTATCTTTATCTCGGATACTTTGTCTTCATCTGCAACTGCAATGTTAAAGGTCCTCTTCTCAATATCCCTTACTATGAACAAGGAAAACTTGTGCTGAGAAATATTTTCCACTTCAGGGACTAACTCCCTCATCTCACCCAAGGCCATGTTTCCTTTCTCAACATACTGTTTTGCCAAATATTCTTTAGATTGATAAGATTCCTGATATGTTTTATCAAAGATGGTTTTTTNTTCCCTTTTAAATTTCTATAGTGCTAGTACCACTCTCCACCATATCCAGATTTACTTGTTCTTTAGGCTCTTTCTCCTCTAAATCCACTATCTGTGGAGACTGTGTAATCTTCATATTCTTAGGAGAAGTTTGTTAATCATTGGTGCTCATGGCCTCTGAACTACTTCTCTTGTTGTAAACACTCATATTAGGAACTTTGACTATCATTTTATGAGGAGATTGTTGTGTTTGACTTCTTTGCAGGGTTGCCTCCACTTGTTGTGTCTGACTTTGTTGTAGGGTTTCCTCCATTTGTTGCGTTTGAGATGTTTGCAATATTTCTTCCATATCAACCTAGACTTCTAGGTTTCCCAGTTTATCAAAACCCTCAACATGTTCATGCTCATAAGGGGCCTGTTTGTTCATCAATCTTATCTTGGATATGATTTGGTGTGGATCATATCTCCTTCCCTGTAGTTGTGCAAAACCAAACTCTTTGATATTTTCTTGAATTTGAGATAAACAAGATCTGGATTTGACAATGAAAGGACCAATGATAAAAGAGAACTTGAGATTGGAGGCTTTGTGCAACTTTAGGAAATGCTATGTCTCGGATATGATTCTTTTCCTGATGAATTCAAGGGAAAAGACTCTGGGGGTCAGAAAAATAGGCAATAGATAGGGGGATTCATGACAACCATAAACCCAAATTATTGTTGAATGCATGAACAATACCCAGTCCCCCACTCTGTTTTTTGTATTTGATTACAGATAACTCCTCATGTCATCCAAAAATCTAGGTAGGTTGGTGTTGAAAATCAAACTGTAAACTCTGGACATAAATTTATTGATGAAGATGAGCAATGTAATCCTCTTACATTCATTTGATATGAATGTTGCTTCTGGAAATTCTCTCTTATTGGTTTCCAGGAAAATCTCCAACAAATAGGTGTAATACCTGAAATGCCTTAGAGAGTGAAAATTCACTAGTTATTTATGGATATTATCAGCTATGAATTGATCAAAACTGATACGGACTAATAGACTAGAATCTGACTGAAAAAATGTCAACAGGAAACCCAACATGATCTTGACCACATGTTTGTCATTATCTAGACCTAAAATTTGACTCAACAGGGAACATACCCATTAGACCTCAATAATCATTATACTCACATTCATAGGCAAAGACAGACTCTCTGAAAGATATTATGGTTTGACAATTGTTTGTAAATACAAATCTCAGACCTTTGATGGAAATTCTCTGTATACCCTAATTAGCTTTTCTTCATTGAAATGTTCAGACACTGCAGAGAAAGACTCTGGTATATTGAGGGCATCTTGAATTGACAGACTTTCTACCCTACACATGACCTCAGATCCTTGTTTATTCATGATGACCTTTTCTTCATGCAAATATTGTTCGATGCACCAACCTATAAATTCGGGAAAGGGGAAAGCGATTTGAGCAACATATAGGACTATGGAGGCCTAGAATGGTTCAAGGAATGGTATACACCTTCCTATATTGTCAGACAGTTTGCTTCTGGACACAAAGATGAGCGAAATGGTGATTTCAGTCTCGAATACGTTTGAATATCAATCAATTAGGGCTTCTTCATTCGACACAAGGTCTTGCTTTGTTACTGAAGTTATGATAGGGTCCATGGAGGTGATGAAAAATACCTGAAAATGAGCGAAAATGGAGTGCAATGGCGCACTAATGAGCTACAATCGAACGAATGTGTTTGCGCCAAGTTTCAAACGATCCATTCTTTTGAAATAATAATAAAATACATGGAAAATGTCCTTTATATACTTTTCCAAATTTCATAGGTGCGAGGAAGTGGTTTGGGTTAACCCACTTCTCACCCTAAAATGCACCCAGTGGCATCACATGGTCCCGACCGAAAACCACAGTTTAGATTTCAGCCCGCTTTCTAAAATTATCCTTCGTGCAACTTCTCCCCCCAAAATTATCCTCGAACATCGATCTGGAGTGCTCGCGATCTGCGACGTATCGGGTCCTATCACCTTAGCGCCCCCTCCAAACTTAGCCTCTTCCTGCCAGATTTACCCCCTTCTCTAGTTTGTCAGGATTCCAAACCGGTTTAGCATCTTGCTAAGTCCTGAAATCTTGATTTCACACAAAAATTTTAATGGTGATAACAATCACTATCCTTTCCTTCCAAGACACCCAATTACTTGCGCCTGGAAGTCTATCCTGTACCCTCAAACCTTCCACCACCAATGGTGCCATCTGATTCTTAAACCAATACACTCTACCCAAGAAAAATCTGAACAATTGAAATTAGCCTCAAACACACTAGTCTCAAGTGAGAAAAATGAGGCTTCCAACCAAGTGTAAATTTGCCCAATAGGCATGAAAACCAAGGCACTTTCAAATATTATTTTCCTCGTTGTTTTGGATTGAAAACTTGTTGTCCAAAAACAACCAATAGATCTGATATTTTCCCCACAAAATTTTCCCACTGAATGTTTCACAAATCAACAAACTCTTAGCCACCTAGGCTCTAATACCATGTAGATTTTCGAGGAACTAGAAGGCTTCCCAACAAGTCTGTCTTTGACCTCTTGTTGGGCACTAAGTTTGAGATAACAAAACTATCCTTGTTGCTAGTTTAGGACAACAAACAGGTCTGATATATTCTGCCCTCTAACAGATGATTAGATTCTCTTTTAAGGTGCCCTTGCAAGTGTTTTTCATAATTGAAGTTAGCACATGAAAATACCTTAAAAACAAATAACACTCCTATAGGATCTTTACAAACTCCTAAAGTTGATATACAACTAAGCATGAAAAATGAACACATGTATTTTTTGGTCAACATGACCTTGGAAAAACCCCCATGGGGAAAACCGGTTAGAGATAGATGTATATATTTGGAGATCTCAAAGCATAAGTACAACAAGAAAAACAAATACAAGTAAACTTGGTACAATAGAAACCAACCTTGGATGCTTTGAAGTTCCTTATTGATGTGCCTGGTAGCCTTTGAACAAAGGCTCCCTTTGCCTTGGTGCGCCCATTTTCTCTTGCTAAGACTCTTGAGCTCTTCCTTCTCTCTTGTATTTTCTTTGACTTGAACCTTTCCTTTTCCTTTGCCCTTTTCCTTGGACTTTGTGCCCTCTACACAAGTGCACCTCCTCTCCTTGGCTTAATGTGCAATAAACGCTTGTTCGCCCCTTCTCTAGCAAATTCTCCACCAAATAAGTAAGCACCCTCTCACAAGAATAAGCGCCTCCCTCCTTTAGATGCACCCTTCCTTAGCTTGTGTGCCTGCACAAGGATGTGCTCTTCCTCTAGACTTGTGCCCCTATGCACTAGGTGCACCCTCCATCTAGCTCAAGCACCAATCCTCCATGAAATCCTCCTCAAGGTAGCTTGCGCCGTTCCTCCACAAGTGCACCTCCTTTGGCCTCTCCAAACCTCTCCAAACCCTCATTTCCTCTCCTCCTCTTCTCTCAACTTTCTCAAGTGAAGAATGAGCCTCATACTTACCCTTTTCCTTGCTTTAGCCTCTCTTTGGCCAAACCTAAAAGACCAATGGCCTAGATTCAATCTAGCCATGTCTAATCAATGGGTGAGATCTAATCTCAAAAATATCACTTAGAAAACTCAATTTCTCAAGTTTCCTTAGTTTGCTTTAAGTCTATTAATTCACCCACAAAGTGAATTAATTGTCACTTTATGGATTAAGTGACATATTTCACTTTTGACTTAAATCTCTTAAGTCAAACTAAAATTAGAACATAAAGTAAAGTATTAAGGGTAATAGTCTCCCCCTTTGTGTTTAGAGACTCATAAACGCAAGGGGACCACTTTCCAAGGTAACCAAAACTAAACACTCCCTCTTACCGAGGAAAGTGTCACTCACCCCTCCAATCTCGCCCTTGCACTAGACATCATTTCATGCTGGAAAATACTCGGTGAGTATGGATGTACCCTGATCATCAAAAGTGATTTCTGACTATGATCTTCTCGACTTGTATGATCTATAAATGGAATTCCATCTCCACCTATTCGAGATCTACTTGAATCAAAGTCCTTCTTGATCCAAGCCTTGATCTTGGCATCTCACCAAAGATCCTAGCCTTGGAATCTCACCAAAGGTCACTTCTCTTGGCATCTCACCAAGAGTCTCATCTCTTGACATCTCACCAAGAGTATCAGTCT
>SNQJ01S0052987.1:49582-62697 GCA_010110895.2 Picea sitchensis | reverse complement strand
TCTTAGAATAAGAGAAAGCTCATAGCCACATCCAAGGTATCTGTGTCCGACCTCTCCACACAGCAGAAGCAAGTAGATAAGGTCGTGGAAGAATACTCGGATATCTTCTCCTCACCTATAGGGGTACCTCTGCACTTCCCGGTCAAGCACCTCATCGATCTGACACACGGCGCACCGCTTACCAATGGGTCAATATATCACCACTCTTTGTTAGAGAATGAGGAGATCAAGTGACATATCCAAGAATGGCTCCACAAGGGGCACATCCATCCCATCTCATCACCTTGCGGGAGCCCAATCGTGTTGGTACAGAAGAAAGATGGAACCTGGTGACTCTGTATTGATTATCGGGCTTTGAATAAAATCACAGTCAGAAACAGGTAACTGATTCCCCGAACTGACGACCTCCTTGATCAAATCACGGGGGTCAAATACTTCAGTAAGATTGATCTGAATTCTGGCTACCACCAGGTCCCGATAAAATAGACAGATGTATGGAAGACCGCCTTCAAGTCAAAGGAAGGCCTTTTTGAATGGTTGGTCATGCCCTTTGGTTTGACAAATGCTCCAGCCACTTTCATGAGGATGATGTACGATATCCTGCGACCATTCACCAATACTTTTATTGTGGTGTATCTAGATGACATTCTAATTTACAGCAAGACTAGGGTCGAACATTTGCAGCATATTCAGCAGGTTTTGCACACCCTGCGGAAGCACAAGCTATACGCCAACTTGGAAAAATGATCCTTCAACATGGACAGGGTCCATTACCTAGGATACATCATTGATTAGCATGGTGTACATGTGGATCTAGCCAAGATCCAAGTCATATGTGACTGGCCAACCCCAAAAACACTCACTAAGCTTTGGAGCTTCTTAGGCCTTGCCAATTTCTACCGCAGGTTCGTGTTGGGATTCTCCCATATTGCATGGGCCCCCATCCAAATAAACAAGAGTTGTGGTAAGGAAAAATTTGTGTGGGGCCACTCACAACAATAATCATTCGATGATTTGAAGCAATGCTTGTGCTCAGCCCCAGTACTTTCACTACCATACCTGCAGCATCCCTTTGAAATTGAGACAGTTTCTTTAGACTATGTTGTGAGCATCGTTCTCACTCAGCATGGCCACCCCATGGCCTATCATAGTGAGACATTGTCTGATATTGTCTGTAAGTACCCTACTTACGACAAGGAAATGTAATCCATTGTACAAGCCTGCCACCAATGGAGACATTACATTTTTGGGAAGGAGACAGTCATCCACACTGATCATAAGCCACTGCAGTTCATGCAGACACAGGGAAAATTGCAGAATGACCGCCATCAAAGGTGGTCCACATACTTACACCAATTCCACCTCAAAATCAAGTATAAAACAGGAAGCATGAATCACGTCGTTGATTTCCTCAGCAGACTGCCAGTGGTGGCACTCACCACAGTGCTAGAATTTTGCGGCCATGAGACATCTGGATGGCCCCAAATCTATGAGATAGACCCTGAATTCGCCACCACCTACCAAATGTTGGGTGCAAACACTGTTGTCGATAATTTCCATAATCAGGATGGGTTGTTGTGTCTCCTGGGCCATATCTATGTTCCATCAAGTGATAAAGTGAAGATGATCTGGGAAGTCCACTACAGTCAGGTGGAAGGACACTTCAGCATTGAAAAGACAGTAGCGATGCTACAGAAACATTTCTACTGGTCGAAACTTCGATAGGAGGTCAGCAAGTATATCATGTCCTGCACAGCCTATTTTATTTCCAAACCGACCACTAAGAAACAAGGCATATACACCCCTCTTCCTACTCCTTACAGGCCATGGGAATCCATCTCAATGGACTACATGTCGGGTCTCCCATCCACCAAGCAGGGAAATGACTGTGTTTTTGTGGTTGTTGATCGCTTTTCTAAGATGGTGATTCTGGTCACCTACAAGAAGAGCATCACAGCAGAGGCCACTGCCAAGCTCTTCTTTGAACAAGTCTGGGTACATTTTGGAATCCCACAAACCATTGTCTCAGATTGGGATAGTCGATTTCTCATCACATTCTGGTCGAGCCTCTGGTCACTACTGGACACCAAGCTCACCAAATCCACGGCCTTCCACCCCCAGACAGATGAACAAACCGAGGTTGTAAATCGAATGATTGTGCATATCCTTCACATGTATATTTCAAAGCACCCTCGCACATGGGATGAGAGCCTTCCCTGTGTCCAGTATAGCTACAATCGAGCCCTGAATAGCTCAACCGGCCATATCCCCTTTCGGGTGGGGTTGGGATTCCAACCATTGGGTCTCATAGATGTTGCACTTCCCCTTGCGGTCACCTCAACCGACTTATCTCCTGCTCCAACTGAAGCTAACAAAGCCTCTCGGTTCATTGAGTGGATCCAGAATATCCGCCAATAGGTTCAATATATCCTATAGAATTCCAATGACAAGTACAAACAGCGCCATGATCAACATCGAGTGCCACATAAGTTCCAAGTGGGCGAGAAAGTTTGGTTGCACTTACAGAAAGAACACCTTACAGGACCCCATCGAAAGCTTCACCCACTCCATTATGGTCCATACACTATCACCAAGGCCATGGAGGACAATTCTTTTGAGCTCATCATTCCTCCCTTCCTTGGCCTACACCTAGTGTTCAATGTGGATCTCCTTCACCCTTATTTCCCACCATTATTGGACACCTCAGAAGTAGCAGAATAGTTGACACCAACAGATCTCAACCCCGAATGCATACAATAGGAATCCAATGATCAGATTATGGACACACAGATCAAGGTCACTCGACAACAAAGGATCCAGCTTTATCGAGTTGTCAAAGCAGGGCAACTCCTACACCAAGGCAAGTGGCTCACCTGAGGTCAAATTCAGCAGAAGTTTCCTCATTTGATGGGGGAACTCAATGCAATGGAGACCATTGCTCCTAAGGAAGTAGGATTGATCCATATGGATATCAATGGCCACCCACCTTTGCCAACCGGCTCAAAATAGTTTTTTAACAATTTTGGCAATTTACTATTTTTAGCAGTTTTAACTTCCGGGGCCATTTTGAGGGCCTAAATGAATGTTTTTTGGGATCTATCTCCTAAATTATATCCGAAGGAATTATTGAGCCCTCAAAATGAATCTCCTCAATGATACCTTTCCAACGAGCTATCACACGCCTAAAACAGAGATCGTATGCAAAAGTTACGACCCCGGGAAGTTGATGTACTAACTTACCCAGACGGGGCCCACATGACTTTTGGCGCTTCATCTCCTAGGGTTAGGTTTTTGGATGTCTAGGTTTTTTGACATTCTTGTTTAATGTAAAAATTCCTTCAGAGCCTCGTTGTAATCTTCTTCTGGTGAATGCGCACATCTGTCGCATCTCTTCTCAGAGATAATCCGCCACCATTCCAGCAAGCTTGTTTCCGCTGCATTTTACAGTTTTAGCTTATTTCATTGTTGAATAGAAAACCACTTTTACCGGATCTCTGTTATTTTGTTTTAAGCACCTATTAATAATATGTATTCATTTCATTCTTCTCATAAAATTCGGATCAGATAAATTTTCCCATTGGGTAGCGGTGTGCCAGGGGTCAAATCGACGGAATGCTTAACCTGACAGTGCAGAGGTACCCCAATAGGTGAGGAAAATAAGTATTTTTATTTATTCATGACCTTATCCAATTTATTCTACTGCATGAAGAGGTCAGTCACGGAGACCCTGGATGTAGTTGAAATCTTTCTCTCACTCTGAGAGAGAATCTCGAAGAAGACAAACTTTTCAGTCTGAGAAATGACCTTCCTACATTGCTTGGAAGAGATCAAGGAAATGGAACTAGGTGGGACTACCATGGGTATCCTATATAATTTCCTATTAAAAGTAATAATAACATTGCAAGGCCTAGGTCCCCGAGGTGTAGGACAGTCGGTGAAGGAGTGTGTTGTTAAGCCACTCCGTGTTGTTCAGCCACTCCGTGTTGTTAAAGTCACCGGTTCGAAACCTGCGGGGACAAAAAATCCAACCATGTTAAGGGTTGGTGTGGCTCAGGCCGGGTGCGATCCCCTGGTGATTTTGACGGCTTAGATGCCCCTAAGTCGCGGTTTCTCAAGCCACAGGTTAATCGCAGGTCCTGCACAAATTAACAAACAAAAAAAAACATTGCAAGGCCTAGACTCATATACAACATGACATTTCCATAAATAAGGTTGGCCCAAAATAACATCACAAACTTCAAGGGGAGCAACATCACACAATATCTCATATTTGAAGGGCTTGATGTTGTACAACAGGAGGCACTGTTGGCTGACGTGAAGATTTCTTCCTTTGCGGAGCCATCCGACGGTGTAGGCATGTGGGTGTGGTGTTTTCAGTAGGGCCAACTGCTTGATAATCTTCATTGAGATGAGGTTATTTTGGCTACCGCTATCAACGATCAAGTGCAGTGGGGTGCCTTTCACCCACATATGTGAATGAAATAGGTGCTCAGCTTCCTCTGGCTCATCAGGTTCACCATGATGGATCTTGGTGGTAGAAACGATGGCACTGGGTTCCATGCGTAGATGATTTTAGGGGCTAAACTTTTCCAATGGGCTAATTTTCCATGGGTTTTCCCAAAAAGATTCGCTAATTTCCATTTTTTCTAAAAATGATTCGTCTAAATTCCATAGAATAAAATTCTTTTACATTAAAAATCGCCAAAATTTCATAGAAACTATATAAATCCTTAGAAAATTGAATTTTTTACAAAACTATTGCCAAAGATTTTTCATTTTGCATACTAAGGACTAGTAAGATTAACCCATGTTTCTACATTTTAATATAAATTTTCATCCTCAAAAGAATCCCTAGTTCTGCATCAATGATCTGTCTCCCCTTTTATGGTTTTGACTCATAGTCAGAACCCACATCTGATTTAGAGGCTCTCACCTCAACCATCAATGACTACTTTGAGTGGAAATCAACAGTGTTATGCCAAAGGCTCTTATGGAAGTCGCATCACTTCCCGCTATCTTTCTTTGTCTTTCCATTCTCCTTCTTTGTTTACAGCTTAGACTAGTTATCCTGAGGCTATCCATATTTTCTATGCCCTTTTTTCTGCGGGTTGGGGCTGACATTGCCCTGCTTCTGTTGTGAGGGGTTACCAGACCCAAACTGTCATGTATTTTGTTTAAGCTTCTGCTCATTTTTTTCGACATATTGATAGGTCATGGCCAAGGACAATATGTCCAAAAAATCCATTTTTGCCTAGATGTATCTATGCAAAAAACTGTGATACTTGAGCATCAGATGTTGCTAAGAATATTTGATACCCATCTTGGTGCGCAAGTTATGAAAGATATTTGTGAACTCTGGCACTGTTTGGTCCCTTTTATGTTATAGTGTGGTCCATTTTGTATATATATCATCATAACTTCCAACAGGGTAGTATTGTTCCTTAATAGCATCCCTGAAGGACTCCTAGGTGAGTGTGAGTGTAAATAATGAGGGTTCCTCTATTTCCTTTTTCTCACAGAAATTATCCTACCAATATTTGACATGGGGAACGACTATGAGGAGCTCAAAAGTAATATTTTCTCTATTCGAAAATTTATGGATAGAAAAACACCCTTATAGCATATTCAACCATTTTTCTACAACATTTGCGTCTATCTAACCTTCAAATATAGGGATGTCAAATTTGATATGTACCTTAAAGGGGTCGTTGTCTCTTCTCGAGGAAGATGCGTCGTTTATAAGTAGTCATCGAAGGATTTGTGAAAAATTATCCATCATCTTGTTCCTCTATTGCGCGAGGGCTTCCTCAAGAAATAGTTTGAAATCATCTCATGTCTTTTCATATTTATTTTCTCCCGCCATGGAAGGTCCCTTGGGCGTGTGAGAGTTTTTTTCCTCAAGAGAAACAAGATCGAGACCCAACTCTTTGTACCCTGACCTCGTCAGTGACATGCACTAAGAATGACAAGGAGCAAACCACTATGATACCATTGATCCAGATTTTATGAGGACAGCGAAATGAAAACAGATTATTATTATTATTATTAACATAGAGACACAAGGAACAATAACAGAGATACAGTAAAATTGGCTTCTATTCAATAAAGAAATATGTTGAAACTGTAAAATGCAGACTGAAAACAAGTTTGCTAGGATGATGGTGGCTTATCTCTGAGAAGATATGTGAAGGTTACGCTCATTCACAAGAAGATGAGTACAATGAGGCTCTGAAATAATTTTTACAATAAACATGAATTACAAAACCCTATACATACAAAACCTAACCCTAGGAGTGAAGCGCCAAAAGTCATGTGGGCCTCGTTGGGGTAAGTTAGTACATCAACTTCTCGAGGTCGTAATGTTTGCATACAATACCTATTTTAGGCTCGTGATAGCCCGTTGGAAAGGTTTATCTGAGGACTACACATTATGTCATAAAATTGTGACTTTTTCCACGGTTTGGTTGTGGCGAGCCCTAAAAATGTTGTTTATGGCTTCAAAACGACCCCAGAAGTTCAGGAATCAAAAACTAGGAAAAAAACTGCCAAGATGAGCCAGTTGGAATAGGTGAGTGGACACTAATATCCACCTTTATCAAACCATGGATAGAGGATCATAATTTTCCAGCATTAAAAATTATGGATGAAGTAGTTGATGATTCTCCACCATGTCATTCCAACTCTATATTCCAACGTTTTCCCTCAATGGTACTCAATGACAATGAATTGCAAACAATGGAAAGTGAGTGGAGGCATGAGTTGGATGAAATTTTAGATTCCATTGATGATAATGTAAACATAACTATCAAACCAGTGGTGGATCTTAATGGTAAGTATATGTATAAATCTTGTTTGGTTATTATGTTAAATGGAAATCTGACATTATCCAAAGATAGTTTGACTAAAGTGAGAAATGGGGTCTACTTTAGGTGAGATGAGAAGGATCCAAAAAAGGATGTTTCAATTGGTTTTGGAATTGGCTCGGATTGTGCAGTGTTGTTTGAGAGCAAGTCTATACCTGTCGATGAACGTTCTACAAGAAAAGGTGTTTCCCAAAGTACGCAACATGGTGTTTCTTATGGGATTTGGTACATTGGAAGAGTTCAAAGAATAACAAAGAAGGATGGTAATAGGTTATTTTATATTTTGGATAGGATAAAAGGAGTTGAGCTTCAATTTTGTTGGTACAATCAAATGAAGGGGAAACACATGTACAAGTATAATTTGACAGATCATAATTTCATAGAACTTGATTTTGTTATATTGATGGCCAACTTATCATACAATAATAGGAATGACACATACAAATTAGAATAAAGTGAATACAATTTTTTTGAATATTTTGTCAAAAATCTAAATAGGGTAAAGTTTTCACACTGTTTTCAAAACATTCTACTATGTTTTTTCTTTTTTATTATTATCTTATAGATTATTTATAAAGTATTTTTGGTTGTATTATTGTTGATTTGTTTGTAGTAGTTTAATACTCACTAATACTTTTTGGCCTCAAGGTTGGTGAATGGGTCGGATGGTGAATGGTTGGGATAAATCAACATGCAATTATTGGGCTTCAGATATTTCTTATTGATTTCTTGCAAAGTGGGTTTTGAGGGTTCTTGAAATTTCTGCAATAGCTTCAAAATGAGAATTTGTACCCTTGGAATATAAAACTATAAGGATTTTAAAAAAAAATTATATTATAGTCATGTTTTGTGATAGAGTGGAAACAAGGCATCATCTTTGTTGAAACTTTTAAAAGGATGAAGCAAGTTTTTGCATATCACATTTTGGTGGCTAGACCCATATTGGAGTTTTTAGACCTTGACATTTTCTAGTTAAAAATTTAGATTGAATATTACTTGATGTGTGTTTCTTGAAATGTGTTTTCTACATGTTTTCTATGTAGTTTTCTTCATAAAATAACTTATTCAATTTTACTTTTTCTTGCACGAAAATTCAAAATTGATATTGAATACTCCATGGGATGCAACTTTTGCATAAGAAAATATAGATCCATGGGATGCAACTTTTGGATAAGACAATATAGATCCATTTCTACCAAAAATGTTTTGACATCACACTTGACCGCTCTATAATTTTACATGTTTGAATATATGATTTTTGGACATATGCGATTATATTGAGATAAATTTGATTAATCTCAAAGTTGAAAATATTAATCAGAGTAGGCTTGACATGGTTATTGTGAAACAAATAAATTTCAATTCAGATGGGTATATAGTCAAAAGATTTCAAGTGTTTTTTTTGTTTTTTTTTTAAGAAAATGTATCGGTTTCATGATATTTTTTCTCTTAGTGTGCATAAAGCGAATTAAGTATTTACTATTATAAAAACTATATAAAGAGAACATAGTTACCAATGTTAGATAATTACTTTTAAGTTGGTGTTGAGATATTTATTTGAAGTAAATTTGTTATCATTGGAAGCATTTATTTGGTAGTTGGAGTTCAAGTTGGGTCTATATACAATCCATTCTTATTAAAACAACTATTGCATTTTTAGAATGCACAATAATGATTCTACAACTATTCAATTTTTAGAATGCACAATAGTGTTAGTATATAACTTTGTTTTAAGATGAACTTATGATTAAAAAGTAACGCTAAACTCTAGTCTTAAAGTTTAAGAGTAGGCAATTTAATTTATAATTTCATTTGGCTTTGTTATTGCACAATTTGTAGTTTGGTCAAAGCCCGACCTAACCACCAAAATGGAAAGAACTATGGAACACTACACCCAATGTCACCTCGATGTAGGTCCAACACTTCAAGGGTGACTAGGTCACTCTAGGGAGGCGATTTCGGTGACCCTAGGGGGAAAAGGGATGTGGAAAATGGAAAGGAAAGAAAGAGGTCCCTAAGGTCAAATATCTATATGAAAAATGGAAATCAAAGACGAGTCTCAAGTGGTTTATAGGTTTCCAAAGACTTTGGTGAATTGTCGAGAAGTTGGTACCTGCCAGAGACACAAGGAAAACAATTATGTCGTATAATATGTTAGTTGGATTAGAAAGATAGGCTTGTTGTCCCTGATTTGAGAAATAAATGATAGTATATATCAGCAATAAAACAAGTACTAAAGCTGCTAGAAATATTTATCAAAGTCAAATGGAATATGCTTGAAACAAAGTAGATAATCACTAGAGAATTTCACGATCTATAGCATGAGACTTTAGCAATAAATTATGGTTGTCATAAAATATGCATGCAGAAGTATTTTGCAGACTTATGGATGTAGAAAACTTATCATGACAGCAGTGAAATCAGCCACTAAAACTTACTAAGAAACCACTCAAAAATTGTATCAAAGCAAGTAGAATAAATTGGCAAATTCTTAGCAAATTTTGATGGTGAAACCACAAGTTATGAATGATTTTAGGTTAGGGTTTCTACAATGAAATTTCCAGCCTTATGTATGTATAAAACTAAGACATATTTTGGAAAATTTACCCAATCAAATCAGCCCCTAGTTAGCTCAATAAGTGTTCCTAGGTTAGTAGAAGTCTAGGGAATATTTTTAGGCCTAGTCTAGAGTTAGTTTAGGAGATATTTAGGGTTAGAGGCTAGGGTTAGAGAAGACCTAATGGATGCAGGTTAGTTTTAATATAGCAGAAATAAATTGTGGTTGAAATTGGATGCCTCAATGAGGCAAGGGAGCCAAAGGCTCAAGGAAAACTATCCCAAAGAGGTAATCTTTAAACTTGAAATATTCACATTTACCAAGGAAACAATTTTATTTATCCAATGAAACAAGTAAATGTCTAGTGCATTAAACAACGGGTTAATGGAGTCAAGCAAATAAATAGCTAGAGCTACTACCTCCTTGGGGGTGTAAATCCTCTTACTCCCCAAGGCAAGTATCTCTAGCTAGGGTTTAAGCTAAGAGGGTGTATGCCCTTATACTTCTCTTAGCAAACACTTATTAAACCAATAGCATATAAGAAAGAAATTTATGGAGACTATGGTAGGGGTGTATGCCCTTATACTTCCCACCTGGCTCTAGCAAATTAACCTTGACTTGAGCAAAAAATTAGAGCACAATGTATAAAAAGCTTACCAATTCAAGGAAAAAGCTAAGACAAACCACCATAAAAGCTAGAGAAAAGCCTTCCAAGGCTAGCGCATCACTTACATCAACCAATAATCCAAGAAATATCCATAAACAAGAGCACAAGAGAGAGAAATTTCCAAAGAGAGTGAAAATTCAGTCCAAGTACTTCTCCAAGATGGGAGAGTTGTGATAAAATGAGATCCTATGATCTATTATTTATACAAAATGTCACTAAGATAGTGTGTCCCCGTAATTAAGGGTAAACCACAAGACTAGGGGTAAAAAACCCTAATATTTTCCCTTTTACAAATTAATATTAAACAATTCACTTTAATTTCACTTTTGCACAAAGAAAAACCCTAAAATGAAGGTGTTGTCTCCCTTTAGGGGACGTTTTGGCACTAGGAGAAGGTCATTGGTGATGGAGGAGTGTAGAAAGGCTTCCTAAAGCCACATGTCAATCATATAAGTCACTTCCTTCATGGTCAAAGCCTCAAACCCCTCAAAACATCCTTGTTCCAATACATTTCAACCTCACCACCAAACCCTAACCCCCTAGGTGGCATCATGCCTATAAAGGTGACATTTTTCCTCTCCTAGGAAACAATTTTGGCATGTAGGGGCTAGGTTATGTCTTCCAAGTCATATTATAGGCCTTAAAATTTTGATCTCTCTTATTCAGCACGTGGGCCCTTGGCATCCACCTGTGGGCTTCAAGCCCCATTGAAGCCCAAGCTAGGTTTGTTCTTCCAAAACTGTCCACCAACTAGGTCCTGTAAAGACAAATAAGCACACCCTCCAAGGATCTCAATTCATAAAATCATGATAAGTGAATCCAATCAATAAAATGAGCCACCTAATCATGTGCATCAAATATCACTATGTCAAACAATTAAGTGCTCAAAGACATTGTGTGACTTTCCAAGCTTGAATATGGGAGGGTTCACGAGGTGTCCTATTGGGTATATCTTTCCCTAGGTCAAGGAGTGTTTCCAAGAGATCCCTCTCTAAGCCATGTAAAGTGGATGAAGTGGTTAGGGTCAAGACTCAATGGGCATGGGGTTTGTGACATACAAGGGGTTGTAGTATCTCATTCATGGGTGCCTTTATAAAGGGTGTCTGGCACCTTCGTTTGCAATGCATTTTTTCCAAGCCCATCATTTTTCCATTCTTTCTTTCATAAATTTAAGGAAAAGTTGAAGTCCATTTCCCTAGCATGGTGTACAGATAATGATAGTGGCACCCTTAAATACCTACTGGAAATTAGAAGGTTGGCTCGTGATGAGACCCCCTTTCTCTCAGCCATGCAATTGAGAGTCACTACCTTGGCTTAGTGACCAGATGATGGTAGTTTCATACCACTATATATTCATGGATATGATAGGTCAGCTTGTGATGAGACCTCATATCCTCCAACTAACCTTTTAATCATTTTTAATCATATTTCTTAAGGGTCCCCCTTTTATCAAAGATAAGTGTTTCATCGTTTTCTTGGGTGATCCCTGGTAAAAGCATCTAGAAGGTTGATACAAAGGTTTTTATATTTTACCCAACATCTATCCCTCTAGGCCTTCATCCCCTTCTTCCCATAGAATGAGGGACAACCCCTTCTTGGTTCAATACACCCTAAAATCCAAAGAGATAAGGAAATGGGGGGAAATAGTGATGGAAAGTGGTAAGTATGGTCGGGAACAGTACAATGGCTCTTCACGGGAGTTCCTAGTAGAAAATTCATCCCCAAGGAAGACCACTTACTAGGGCACAATGTCAACCACCAAGGCGAAGCAGGGTAAAAGGAATAATTTCCAAACATATATCATGAAATCTAAAGCATTCTAAGATACAACATATTTTAATGCCTCAAATATTGAAATGATGCTCACCATAATAACTGACTTGTACCTCATGGAGAAAGGCCCATTGGTTTTCGTAATCCAACTGATGTGGTGGATTCCATATGAAAATATATGACCTCTATGGTGGTGAGAAGGGCCTCCATCTGTGCAAAAGGATACTGCTAGTCATGTAGTCTCTCAGTACTCCATATCTGCAACCTGAGGGCCTCGAGACATGATCTCCTTAGTTATCCACAAAATGAGAATAACATGTGTCTCCTACTTGAGGACATGTGCTCATTGCAGAGTGCATGAGAACCGTAGCATCTCCTGGTAGACCTATGTCTGCAAAAATCAGAGAAAGGGATAAGAGCATCTAGGGTGGTGCTATCACCCTTTATCCATATACATATAAAATCCAAAAATGAAAACTAATTTAGAAAATAAAAATTTTGACATTTCTAAAAAAAATTCTAAACTAAACATGAAATTAATATGCAAGTAGAGAAAAATGAAAATGAAATGCATCTAAACTAATATGAGAAATCAAGATGAAAATGCAAGAAATAAAAATGACCTACCTACTTACCTGGGGCCTTAGGTGTTGGAAGGTTTACAGTTGGGAGTAAGCTTGTCATTGATGGTAAGAACAGCGATGGCAAAGATCAGCATGATCAGCAGCGCAATGATAATGGAAGAGGAGGAGCAACAGTGAACGTTGGATCTTATTCAGAATCCCCGATGACCGTCAGATATGAATTCAGAGAGGAGTAGCACGCAGTAGACAAGAATAGATCTTGGACGTTCGATCTAAGCGCGGGGTACATCCATCGTTGGATCAGAGAGGACCTGCATGTTCATTACATGGCGAAGCAATGAAATCACGAGAAGATCTGGGCTGGAGGATCTGGGGTATCTACGAAGGATCAATAGCCATTAGATATGGTGAAGTTGCAAGGCAGATAAGCCCAAGAGTCATCCAACTCTCCAAAGCTGTGAAGGAATCCTGACCATCCATCGGGGACAGTCGTGGACTGTTGATCAAGAGGACGCGTGGCGAAAGATCAGAGCACCACAAAGACTCCATTTCGGAGTCTCACCTATCGCAACTTGGAGTGACGAGAATCTCCATCTAAGAATCAGTGAGATGCAAGATCACGAAAAGATCAGGACCGTCAGATATTGATCTGAGCTCCATCTCGGAGCTTC
>SNQJ01S0052987.1:4052-47317 GCA_010110895.2 Picea sitchensis | reverse complement strand
AAATAATACTTATCATATAAAGAAGAAGAGGTTTTTACCCTGTATGGGTTTCCTTGGGAAATATCTGTCTCTGTGTTTCTCATATATGTGACTGATGTTGAATGTGTCATTGTTCATTTCCTTGCATTATCATGATCATCATTGAGTGCCTTGTAAATATTTTAAAAGAATCATAATTGTTTAAGCACGGTGACAACTGATTCACCCCCCCTCTCAGTTGTTCAACATTGGGGCCTTGAAGATGATGTCAGGTGAAGTCAAAAAACTAGTGAAACCAATTGATCATCTAATTAAAGCATCTCCACCTATGCTTAATCATATAATACAACAAGGATAAGTCAAGCACATAATAATCATGAGTATAAACACACATATAATCGATCATAAAATGAAACTCATGGAGATGGGTAGGAGGGAGTAAATCATGCTAGAAAGAATACCTGCCATTGTGATAATGCAAGAAATTTTGGCTAAAGTGATAGCCACAATATTGATCAATCCATATATGAAGGGGTATATTATATGTAGACAAAGTCTCATCTTTATCTGCACACAAATACTCACTTCTTGTCGAGGAGTGAGAGGAAAAGAGAGATCGGAAGAATATTGCATGGTCTCTTGGAGAAAAGGGTAAGAGGTAAGGGACATGCTTAGGTGTAGAAAAATATTGTCTCTTCACCTATGAATCTTCATAAAAATCTCCAAGATGAAAATACTTATTCTTTGAAGAATGAGTCTTTGGTGGCTCTAAGGTGGCCATGTCCTGGTATTCCTCCAAAATTGAGGACGAAAATGGTTGATTTTTTTCGAATAAATATGTAATCATGTCATCATCAGGCTCCCAGATAAATGAATCACATACTCATGAAAAGTGGTCCTCTAAAGATGACAACTCAAACCCCTTTTCTTAAGGGATACCCTCATTGTCGTAAATGGGGTCTCTATCGAAAATGAGATGACCAAAATCCCACCTACATTTTCTAGTCTGTATGAAAGTTTCTATATGCTCATCAACCATTTGTAAAGGTTCTCTCACAATACCATCAGCAAAAGTAACCATCTCTTTGTCTTCGTGTGCAGGAGGAGTAGAGGCATGTACGTCTTCAACAAGCTCCTCATATTCATCATTGAGGTTAGTTGATTTTTGAACTTCACAAACGGGAGGATGGTATAGTTGGACAACCTCAAGTACATCATGCAGGAGTAAAGATAATGATGCCTCAACATGTTTTACTTCATCAAGATTATTTTTTCTCTTCATGGGCATGCTCCTACATCACCTCTTCATCACACGAGGCTTGATTATTAATGTAGAGTTCTTCAGGTGCCATTTTTCAGAAATATTTGTTGCATCCAAGGGTTCCTCTAACACCTCTTCACTTCCAAAGTCACAAAATAAGGTCTCATCAATATTTTCGAAGGATTATCACTTATCACGTTCTCTTCTTGATGTGCGAGAAGAACAAAGGCCTAGATGTCTTCATCAAATGGAAGGGTAGATATGAGCACTTCTTATTCATCAAATGTCTCATTTGGATCTTCATCGAAATCTTCTTGGTAACTTTCTTCATATATTTGTTCTTCAAGCACCTCTTCATCGTCAAGGGTAGGGAATAAATCTCTTATGTCATTCATCGTTTCCTTAGAAAGTTTATTAGCAACCTTATCCATTTCCATCTATAAAAATTCCATCATTGAGTCACAACAAGTTATGGATCAGGGTTCATCCCATGGTTCCATAATTCCAATGATCGAAAGGACACCTCAATGGATTCGCCATGTGTGATCAAGTCTCACCAAAGGAGGGAAAGGGGGAAAAGGGAAAAAATTGGGTTCAGGGAAAGTGGAGTTGCCAGATGAGCTTCAAAAGGAGCTCATCAATAAAGGAGGAAAGGGAATGTCCCTTGGGTGGAGTCATCAGGCAAGCTAAGGGATAAAGGCTTCGGTATAGACTGTCAAAGTGTCGTTAGAGTTCCGAAAAGGATTTAAAATCCTCCCTAACAACGGCGCAAAAATGTTATCGCACAAGTTGTTGGTTGGTAAAATCCTTACCAAACCACCAAAATGGCAAGAACTATGGAGCACTACACCCAATTTCACCTCGATGTAGGTCCCACACTTCAAGGGTGACTAGGTCACTCTGTGGAGGTGATCCTGGTGACCCTAGGGGGAAAAGGGGTGTGAAAAAGGGAAAGGAAAGAAAGAGGTTCCTAAGGTCAAAGATCTATATGAAAAATGGAAATAAAATATGAGTCTCAAGTGTTTCAGAGATTTCCAAAGACTTTGGTGAATTGTCGAGAAGTTGGTACCTGCACGAGACACAAGGAAAACCATATGCAGTCTAATATGTTAGTTGGATCAACAAGCTAGGATTGTTGTCCCTGGTTTGCAGCAATAATTGAAAATATATATCAGAAATAAAACAAGTACTAAATCTGCTAGAAACATTGCTCAAAGTGGAATGGGATATGCTTGAAACAAAGTAGATAATTACTAGAGAATTTCACGATCTATAGAATGAGACTTTAGCAATGAATTATGGTTGTCATAAAATATGTATGCAAAATTATTTTGCAGCCTTATGGCTATAGAAAAATTGTCATGACAGCAGTGAAATCAGCCACTAAAACTTGCTAAGAAACCACTCAAAAATTGTATTAAAGCAAGTAGAATAAATTGGCAAATTCTTAGCAACTTTTGATGGTGAAAACACAAGTTATGAGTGACTTTAGGTTAGGGCTTCTATAGTGAAATTTCCAGCCTTATGGCTGTATAAAAATATAACTTATTTCAGAAAATTTACCCAATCAAATCAGCCCCTAGTTAGCTCAATAAGTGCGCCTAGGTTAGTAGAAAGTTAGGGCAGATTTTTAGGCCTAGTCTAGGGTTAGTTTGGGAGATATTTGGGGTTAGAGGCTATGGTTAGAGCATCCCTAATGGTTGTAAGTTAGTTTTACTACAGAAGAAATAAATTGTGGTTGAAAGAGGATGCCTCAATGAGGCAATGGGGCCAAAGGCTCAAGGAACACTTTCCCAAAGACGTAATCTTAAAACATGAAAAATTCACGTTTACCAAGGCAGTGATTTTATTTCTCCAATGCAACAAGTAAATGAATAGTGCTTGTTATACACTAGTTTACACAAGCTGGATTTTCTGAAGAGCCATTAGAGAATGAGCAAGCAGTGTTCATACATGCAGAGTTCAGTGATTCAGCAGGCCCTGAAAAGGCCCCTTTTTCCCGTATTTCCACTATTGTAATAAATGTTCTAAATATGAGAGATTGTAAAAGGCTATTGGCCACCCTTGATTTGGGAGTGGGAACATAATCCGGAGTGTTTTTTCACTTTTTAATTATTTTTTCTCCTTACCTTACTGAGAAGATTAAATAATTTCTAAGTTTTTTCACTCGAAAAAAGACTTGCTCCAAAGTCGAAGTATGTGTTGACAAGCAGGTCTCGACATGGAAAATCCAATGTCTAGTGTCAGAATGTATATAAGCTCATACTAGAACATAGTGTCTAAGTTATTTGGAAATTGCGGCTAAGTCTAATAGGTTTTTCTTAAAAGTTTTAGTGAATTAATTAAATTCCCGCAAAATTGGAATTTATTAATTCTGAGTCAATAAGTGTAAAAATATGGCATCATATGTTGTTAGATGCCATATTTACAATCGTTTTCCAGTCCATAGCATGATGTAAAACCCTATTTCCCGTCTTTTGAGGCAAAAAAGTGATAATTATTGCTAAAAATGGCAATATTACTCGAAAACTGCAGAAAAGGGGCAATTAATTGAGTTTCCTAATTTTAGGAAAACTGGGAACATGGTTTAAAGTTGTTTTTAGGTGTCCCTAGTTGACTAAACATTAAAGTGAGTCAACTAAAATGGGGAGGTCGACCTAGTGGGATGACATGGCCTTTGGGAGGAGTTCCCAATATAGGGACTTGACTCCCATCCTAGGTGGCTCCTCACCTAATCCTCATGCATCTCTCATATGGCCCACCTACCACTTAAACTCACGCTCCACTCACCCTCTCCCTATATCACTTGCCTTCACTCCTAAATTAACTCATGTTCATATGTAGCTTCCCTCTTCCCCACGTCACTCTCACTTCAACTCATGCGTAACCTCCACTCACTCCTACGTAACTCCTCTCATCCCTACGTCACTTCCCACTCACCTCTAATCAAATCTACCTACACTCCCTCATATCCTTACCTACCTTCCCTTCACTCTATGTAACGCCTTCCCCTCATCTCTTACGTAACTCTCCCTCTATCTAAGTGTACCACTCCTCACGTAGCTCCTCCTCTCGCGCCATCCTCCAAATCCCTAGCCCTAGCGCATGCATTGCCTAGGGATCTCCACCTCCATCTCTATATAAGAGAGGTCGACCTCTCTCATTAGGTTAGTTCAGTCTTGGGTAGAAAAGCATTGTAATATTTTTCACACTTTGGAATAAAAACTCTTTGGAGTTATTCATGGTGTGTGGAGCTAATGTGTGGATGAATTGCTAGACTTATGAGGTGATGTTGTATTAATTACATGCATAATTTATTTGTTATTTGGCTAATCACATGGATATTGTTATCTAGATGGAATGAATTGTATAATTTTCTTATTATTCAATTGATTTGTTGATCTATACTCAATTGTTTTAATGCATGTGTGTTTTCGGTTAAACTAATGTGCTTTGAAGCTTGTTTGTGTAGAGAAACACCGAATACAAGAGTTTTCAAGGATTGATATTGCAGGTAGAACTAATCTGTTGGAGAGGATAATAAGTTTGGTTACTTCTTTTTCTGTCCAAAGAGTTCCTAAAGAAGGCATTCACCTTCTTCTTCAAATCAAGGAGAGCCCCATAGCTTGAATTTTCCAAGCTCAAGCAAAAAACTCTGAATTTCGATAAGCTCTTTCCCTTACTTATTTCTTATTGGTTGCATGCTGGTTTAGAGTAGTTTCAAGGTTCAATTTTCAATATCTAATACATGCATGCATAACTTGCTAGATCTAGGTTAAAATCTTTCATTTTAAAGGTAAATCTAGGCAAGTTTTAAAGCAAAGTTTTAGGTCTTTTGCATCTAAGTTTGAGATCTAAAGTTAGCTTAGATTAAAATGTGTATTAGGCTGTTTAAAGATTGTATTTTTTTCTGTACTAAAACAACAAACAGAACTCTTTAAGAAGAGCCCAAGTTAGGACCTTTTAAAGCCTCAAAAAGCACCAAAAAATCCACTTTTTTGCCTTAGAAATTTTCTAAAAGTTTTTTTGATAAAATTTTATTTTCTTAGAACTCTTTCCTATCATCGTCTAATCATTTTTTTTCGCTGTTTTATTGCAGAAAGTACAGGTCCAAGAGGATTTTATGCTCATTTTGGGTGGATTTCAAGGTTTCCAGGGACCTTGGGGGGGTTTAACTTCGTTTTTTTTTAAGTTGTCCTCTTCTCTTTTTTTTTGCATTTTATTTAAAGACCCAAGTTTATAAGGATCCCTCCTTCTTCCAAAGAGATAAAATCTCAAAGAGAATATCAATTCTCTGTTGTAAAAAAGGTAATAAGGTGGACCCTTGTGCCCAGCTTTCTTCTTCCCCTCAGGGGGATGGGTGTCGTGGTTTGTTTTCTTTGCATAAAGTTGTGCATGCTCTAATCTAACAATCAACTACACAAATCAATCAATATCAAACACACTACAAACACTCTAACACAAATCAACCAACAATATCAAACACACCACAAACACTCTAACCTGATGCATGTTAAATCAATGCTTAGAACTTTTCATGTAACTTAAACTTAATAAAATCCTTGATCTACACTTCATACGACTCCATTTAAGGCACCGGTTAAAACATACTATCTATCTATCTATGTGAGAGAAAGTTTCATGCATGCCTTTATTTATCTTATGTGAGCAGTTTTTACATTTATGTATTTCATCTAACTTAATTTCTCAAGTCTTGCAGATCTTGTATCCTTTATAAAACACATGCATGCTTAGGGAATGATACTTCACTTGATTATCTGATGGTTGTATATGCATGTCTACAAACAAGTACTTTGATTATCAAGATGGTGAATGATAAATGTTAGTAGATATGGTTTTATTTTCAAGTAATAAACTCCTAGAATAAATTTTTCTTCCTTTCATAGCTTAGAAAGCCTTAGTTTATTTTTTTAGGGACTACCCCCTTGGATTTGCTAGGAGTTGACCTAGACAAAGGAATTGAGGATCAGGTGATAGCACTTTGACTCCAAGACTTGCCCCCTCAAGGACACAATTCAAGTGGATTGAAGTTTCTTCCACGAGCAACCTGTGTGTGTATTGTGATTCAAGAACAATTTTGGCACCATTGTCGAAGATAAACCTTTCTATTCCTGGATCACGACTTTTGTTTTCCTTTTGCTTTTTCCTTTGTTTGATCTCTTTACTATTTATAATAAACTTTATCATCCTGGCAACTCCACCTCAAAAAATAATTTAACAAAAGAGCCCAAAGAGGAACTCACGGTTTTCTTAGCTTCATCCTCGAACCCGAAAAGTGTTTTGGAGGAGGCTAGCCAGCTTTCTTCTCAACAGGATCCTTAATAATTTTAGTCCCAGTTCATTTCTGTTAGACCTTTCCTTTTTTAGTAAAGTCTAGAAATGGATGATCTTTATAAACTTATTGATTTTTCTACAACAAGTGGCTATCCACATCTCGATTCTAGAAAAAGCTATTGAAAATTTGCCTAGTTTTCAAAGTAATAATATAGTTAGGCATATTATATAGCTTGGAGGTATGAACTCTATTAGACCTATGACGAGATTAGAATATCCCAAGGAAGCAAAGAAGTGAAGGTCCCATGTTGTCTACCGCTAAATACATTTACATGAATTTATTAATACCTTAAGGATGCAGGGCCCAGTTAAACCCGCCTGCACTACTATAAATATTGTGGTGCTGCCATTATTCACATCTCAGCTATGAGAGAATGGATCCGCATAGGTACTGGCAGTTTCAGTACAAGTTTATGGGGTGCGCTTAGCCCTGGGTGGATTATTCATCACCTTTACTTCTTTCTTGGTGCATTAGCCCTCTTGGCTATTGATTGTTACCAAGATTCTCTTCTCTATCAAAGTCAAGGTGCCCAGAGGGTGGCTTTCACTGGTTGGGGCATCTAGGGTATCGATAATGGTAAAACGAGCACAATACATCATATTCTAAAAGGTTATGAGCCAACACTTTCCGGCCACTTAAAACTGAAAGGAAGTATAGCTGGCTAGATATTGAGCTCACAGAGGAATTGTCGCTAGATTACTAGAAGGAGCAAATTTTCCAAAAACATTGCACCTAGGGTTACTAGAAGAAGCAGCTTGCAAGACACCCTAAATCGACTGAACCATGTGGATGGAGTATCTCATCTAAGAAGAAAGATATCCAAATGCACTCCTAACTGGCCAAGACCTCTGGCTCTTAGAAGAAAGAAACATGAAGTTGAAGTTTTGGATCAAGGCATAACCAAGCACAACAATCAAGACATGTGAAATAATCGGTCTTTTACACTACTCATCACTTACTGAGACAATTGAAGATGATATGTGGATAATTCCATGCTGGAGTTTCCAGCACATGACAAGAGATCAAGCTAGACTCTCAAATTTAAACGAGAAGAAGACATCGTACAAAGTGGAGCTTGCGCATTGCAAAGCGGCCTTTACCCTCGGGTCAAGGATTTGGACTGCTTCCATCAAGCTGGAATCGTGTAACGTTCACCTAAGAAATGTTTTATACACCCTGGTTTAGAAAGAATCTTGTATCAATATCATGTTTAGAAGACAAAGGAAACAAATAGCCTTCATAGATGGAAAGGTGTTATCATGGCATAAGAATTCTAGCATGGAGGATGCTAGGGTTATTGGAAGTCGTGAAGAAAATATGTACAAACTACTAGAACGAAATGGAAGAAGCTCTAGTACATGACCTAAGTCAACCCTAATGAACTTCGTGGCATGAAGGTACCGCCCATATCAATTATCAAGCATCACCTTCTCGTAAAAAATGGTTGAAGGAATACCGTAATTGAAATCTACACATGAATGAATTTGCAAAGGATGTGCCCTTGGGAAGAATATCAAGAAACCATTTCCAAAGCAAAGCAACAACAAATCCAAGGAAATCCTAGATCCAATACAATCAAATGTTTGCGGTCCAATGCTAGTAAAATATCTAGGAGCATCTTCCTACTAATGCATCTTCATAGATGACTTTCAAGAGACGTTGTACCTACTAAAAATCAAAAGACGGCGCATTCAAAGGAAGTTCCAAGAATTCAAGGTAGAAATAGAAAACCTTAAATTTAACAAGAAGATAAAGACATTAAGAATAAATAATGGAGGAGAATACACCTCAAAGGAGTCTGTTGCATTCTGCAAATCAATAGGGATTAGAAGGGAGCTAACCACTCCTCATAACCCTCAACAAAACTGCAGCTGAAAGAAATGTGACTCATCAAGAAATGGCAAAGTCTTATTGAATGATCAAGGCCTATCCATGTTCAAATGGGGAGAAGCAGCAATGAAGGCAATATATGTACGCAATGTAAGTCCTCATCAGATATTGAAGGACATGACACCAGAAGAATATTCTTAGGTTTTCTATGTTAGGTTTCTTACCCGAGAAAACTTAAGAATATTTGGATGTTCTGTTTATTCTCACATTCCCAAAGATAAAAGAAATAAATCCCTATTGAACCTCTGGAAAGAAGGGGATATTCGTGGATATAGTGATTCATCCAAAGCCTATAGAATATATATTCTAGAACAACACAAGATAGAAGTAAGAAGAGACGAAACATTCAATGAAAGGATGGACTTCCGTGGAAATCCATCAAGAAATTATAGAAGAAGAAGAACTTAGAAGAACCAAATGAAGAAACCACAGAAAACGGTAAAATAACGAAAAATATAAACATGATCATCCTTTTTGCCATGTGAGAACATTGATTCAAATATCATACCAAAACCAAGAAATCCACCAAATAATAGCTACATTACAACACGCTAGAAAGACTCAAGTTTCCTGAAGGAACATTTAGAAAGAGTAGAAGACCTAAAAGATTCTCAAGCAGCAAAGACATGACCAAGCCCTAGGATGAAGAACCCAACACATTTTGAAGAAGTGCACCTAAAAGGACAATGGAAAGAAGCTTATACCCAAAATGGGTATACAAGATCAAACACGCTAGACCTAGCTGGGATAAATACAGGCAAGATTCAGGAAGGTGAGTGGATTCTCTTAGAAGGAGGGAGTAGACTATGACGAAACCTTTGCTACCATATCTCTTGTCGCTTCAATGAGATGGAATCTACATCCATTTGATGTAAAAACAGCTTTCCTCAATGGAACTATTGAAGAATAAGTGTATATAAAAACCTTAAAGGATTTGTGGTACATTCCTGCAGGACACTCAATGCTGTTGAAAAAAGATCTATATGGACTCAAGCAATATCCAAGCTGGCTTGGTACTTAATGGACAACTACCTAACAAGACTTTGGTTTCTCCAAGAGTCATGCAGATCCAAACCTTTATTACAAAGTCGTGATAACGACTGGTAGATTCTACTATTATGTTGATGATCTATTCATAAAAAGTGAAGAATCTCTAATTATCCAATGAAATAAGGAATTAGCCTCAATTTATATGAAAGGATCCAGGCCCTCATGCATTACTACTTGGGACTAGAAAGCGGCGTTTTGCAGCATTCCTGGCCACAGGCACGCACAAAGATCCTTCGTGAATTTGGAATAATGGACTTCCAGTCCATGGACACTCCTATGAATGCAGTCAAGAAAGGAAAGTCCCGTGATCTAACCAGACTTGATCCATCTCTATATCGACAGTTAATTTGATCATTGATGTATTTAGTAAATACTGACCTCGTGATATTTCTCACAGCACATTAAGTTTCAGCTTCCAGTGAAACATGGATTAAGAGCATTGGATAGCTTACAAAGCATGTTCTAAGATAAGGGTTCTGGTGGGAAAATAAACTATGGCTTCAGAGGAGGATCAGATCCAAAGGATATCCAACCCATGGATTCATGACTCGATTAAAGACAGTAGTATACCCATACTAAATCATGCATATAATGGGAAACAGGAAACAAAAGCCACTCCGCACGCTGTACAGAGTATAGAAGCTTGTGAAGATGCACTAAAAGCAGATACATGAAGTTAATCTCTGACGACGACCAAAATCTTAATCACTATAATGGCATGATCATCGGTTGTATAAGATTATCGCAACATCTAGGTGTTTCATGAAAGGTCTAATATTCCAAATCAAACACTTTTATTTGAAAGATAAATCTGAAGATATGTAAA
Organism: Picea sitchensis; assembly: GCA_010110895.2. Classification (NCBI taxonomy): domain Eukaryota; kingdom Viridiplantae; phylum Streptophyta; class Pinopsida; order Pinales; family Pinaceae; genus Picea; species Picea sitchensis. The sequence continues at coordinate 36,955 of SNQJ01S0052987.1, read as the reverse complement.
GCCTGGACATCCCCAATCGATGATGACAAAGACATCCCATAAAACCTCTATCTAGAATCAAGTTTGCATATTTCCAAGAGAAGTATGACCAAAATTAACTCCCTTAGTTGAAAGGAAAGATTCTCCAAGCTAGGAGAAGGTACGAAAATATTCTTGAAACATTTGATTTTTGTGATTTAAATGACTCCAGATTAGAGGCAAGACTAAAAAATATTATTTATCTTTGTAATTGAAAATAGTCCAGATTGGACAAATTCTTCCCTGTTCGAAAAGTGGATTGAGATTTTTTACTCTGGCAAAGGACTCCCATTGTGGTTAACATGGGAGGTAGTCCAATCTGTTACGAACAATGACTCCCATTGTAATTAACATGGGGAGTGGTCTAGGACCGTCATTCTTCTTGGAAGTCACTCTTATTAGTGGTCAATAAGACTGGTCCGCCTCATCGGATAATGATTTCTTATTGTGGTTAATATGAGGAATGGTACGTTTTGGAGGTTGATACAGACGCTCTTTCCTCCTTTTGTGGTTAATGGAGGAAATGACCGATGTACATTCCTTAGGTTTATACATCTTCCAGAGCACTCATCAGGAGGAATGGCCTGTAGGGAATGGTCCATGGTCAGCAAATCAGGACATGTACCCTTTAGGGTTATACATTCTCTCCAGACACTTTGATTAGTGGGAGAATTGCCTATGGGGAATGGTCCAGACACCACCCTAGTGGTTGCATAGATTCTCCAAGGTGCACTTGATTAGTGTAGGAGGAATGGATCAAAGTGGGGAAATGGTCCAAACATTCCTTAGGGTTTCACATTTGCCTGAAGGTCTTGAAGGTAAAGAATGGGCCCCCAACATACAGGAAATGGTCCAGCTCCTAAATTAAAATAATCCTTCTTCCTTGTTTGAGAAGAATGGGGCAGATAGCCCATTACTGATGTTCTATACTGAGGGCAAATATTCTTTCATATCTCACAGACGTGAGTGAAATATTGGCCCAGATGATTTAGTTTATATCATAACATTGTTTCTATGCATGTTGCTATTAGATGTTTGTTATGAAGACTATATGACGGTATATGTAAACTATTGTGTTGGATATGTTCCACTATTTGTGAGGCAGATATTCTTTCAGGGCTCACAGATGTGAGTGAAAGATTGGCCCATATGATTTTTATGGAGACTTCTTGTCTCCAGACAGTAGAGATATACTATTGTGGTGGATTTGTTCCATGGTTTGAGTAGTTGTGTACTACCTTGAATAGACACAAGTGTGTTCTATCAATTAATATTGTACCAATTGTCATAGGAGATTATCCAGTTGGATAATAATGACGGTGCTCATGTTGCTACCAGTTGAATGGTCTATTGTGCTCAAGACCATACCTCCCTATCTAAGAGGGAGTGTTAATGTTATGGTAGCTTCGGGAGGTATGAACCTCTATTGTGACCTATGACAAGATTAGAATACTCTGGAAGGAAGCAAAGAAGTGAAGGAAACCCTAGACAAGTTGTTGGTTGCAGAAATATATTTAATATGAATTTATTAATACCCAGAAGGAGAAGTCGGCCCTAGTTAAACTTCCCAGACTACTATAAATATAGGGCGCCAGTTTTCATTATTCACATCCCAACAGTTGTAGAGAGAACTGGATCTGCGCAGGTGCAGTTGCAGCTTGTGCACAAGTTTCTGGGAAGGTGTGTGCTAGCCTCTGGGTGGGATTATCTGATCAACTTGGGTTCTATTCTTGCTTGGTGCATTAGCCTCTCTTGGATATTGGATTGCTACCAAGATTCTCTTCTCTGTCAAGGTCAAGGTGCTTGGAGGGTGGCTTCAGCCTGTGTTTGGGTGACGAGGGTATCGTCAATGGTAAAACGAGCACAATCTTCTATATTCTAACAGTTGATGCTAGACGTCATGTTCAGAGAGTTACACATTGCTTCAATAAATGGTGTTGCAATGCCTTATATGAAGATATGGGAATGAAATTAAAAAATATTTCCTCTTTTACAAAGTAATATTAAAAAATTCACTTTAATTTCACTTTTACACAAAGAAAAACCCTAAAATGAAGGTGATGTCTCCCTTTAGGGGACGTTTTAGCACTAGGAGAAGGTTGTTGGTGATGGAAGAGTGTAGAAAGGCTTCCTAGAGCCACATGTCAATCATCCAAGTCACTTCCTTCATGTTCAAAGCCTCAAACCCCTCAAAATGTCATTGTTCCAATGCATGTCAACCTCACCACCAAACCCTAACCCCCTAGGTGACATCATGCCTCTAAAGGTGACATTTTGCCTCTCCTAGGAAAATTGTTTGGCATGTGGGGGATATGTTATGTCGTCCAAGTCATATTCTAGGACTTAAAAGTTTGATCTCTCTCATATGACATGCATTCCCTTGTCATCCACCTATGGGCCTCATGCCCCATGGAAGCCCAAGCTAGGATTGTTCTTCCAAAACTGTCCACCAACTAGGCCCTCCAAAGACAAATAAGCACACCCTCCAAGGATATCAACTCATAACATCATGATAAGTGAATCCAATAAATAAATGAGCCACTTAAGCATGTGCATCAAAGATCACTATGTCAAACAATTAAGTGCTCAAAGACATTATGAGACTTGTTAAGCTTGAACATGGGAGGGTTGACAAGGTGTCCTATTCCGTAGATCTTGCCCTAGGTCAAGGAGTGTTTCCAAGAGATCCCTCTCTAAGCCATGTAAAGTGGATGAAGTGGTTAGGGTCAAAACTCAATGGGCATGGGGTTCATGAAATACAAGGGGTTGTAGTGTCTCATTCATGGGTTCCTTTGTAGAGGGTGTGTGGCACATTTGTTTGCAATGCATTTTTTCCAAGCCCATCATTTTTCCATTCTTTCTTTCATAAATTTAAGGAAACGTTGAAGGCCATTTCCCTGGCGTGGTGTCTAGATAATGATAGTTTCACCCACAATTACCAAGTGGAAATGAGAAGGTTGGCTCGTGATGATACCCTATTTTTCTCAACCATGCAACTGAGATTCATTACCCTACTTTTGTGACTAGATGATGGTAATGTCATACCACTAGATATTCCTGGACATGATAGGTCAGCTCGTGATGAGACCTCCTATCATCCAACTAACCTTTTAAGCATTTTTAATCATATTTCTTATGGATCATGTTGACCACCTATTTTGACTAGGGGGTCAACGTCATGTACCATGAAGATATGTACCTAGTGGTACAACTAGTTTGAAGACTTTTTGGGCTCAGCAGGGCAAATTTTGCCCCTGACACGCATTTCTATGTACTCAGAATGTCTGCTCCCCTCTGTGGGATAATATTGTAATATGATAACATGAGTCAATTTTTTTCTAGTTACCTAGGACTTTATCATTAGGGAAGTCCTTTCATCGAGTGTTTTTTTTTCCTTAGGTAATTAATCTTGCTTAACTGCAATTTTAATTATCCGTGAATTTTTCACTCACATAAATTCTCCAAAGTGGTGAAAGGTGTTCTAATGATCGATCCCAATGGATGAATAAGGTTTATAATTGTTTTAAATGATCATGCTAGATGTCTCTTGGAGTCTTGTGGAATTCCGTTAAGTTTTGATAGGATTTTTTAAATAATTAAAATTCCCGCAAATTGGGAATTTTTAATTATTTTTTATGTAAAATGTAAAAAAGTGGTCCTTGGAGATTTTATATAGGGGTATGAGTATTCAAATAAAAAAAATTATTATCCCCTACACCCTTGGACCAAGTCTCAGCTCAATTGGACAATTTTTGCTAGGTCATTGTCCATGAGGAGTCCAAGTGAGTAAAAAAACAGCAAATAATTGGCTAAATTAGAATAGCCAAATTTTGTAAAAGTGACTAAAGTCATGAGAGAGAGAGGGAAAAGGATTCCTAATGTATATCCTAAGTTGGGAAATTGATTTTCCACTTAGAAGAACCCCCCTCACTAATCGAACAACCTCAAGTGGTCATTTCCTAAGAAGAGGGGCACCCCCCTTGCTCATCAACACATGGGAAATTAAAAATAAAGCAAGAGGGGGGGGGGGAATCCAAATTGAATCCCCCTTTGACCCTAACTATATGTTTTGTGATTGGGAAAGGTGTTTTCCCCCTTCCCCACTCACCCCTCATGCCTCACCCACTCACTAAACCCTAAAAGTGCACTCGCCTTGAGGAGACCTCCCTCCCTTGGATGTGTGACACTTGGAGCCCATCCAAGAGGAGTCTTCACTCTCCCTCAACTATAAAAGAATGCCTCCCCTCATCATTTCATCATCAATTCTTAGACCAAGTCTACTATGCCAAAATTTATCCCATTCTTCTCCCTCTCTCTCCTATTCTCTCATTGTAAATCATGCTACAAGTATTTGTAGCAACATTTTGTAATATAAAGGAAGCTTTGGAGGATCTATTGTGTGCATTGGGAGTCTTCTTGGTTCTCTTCATGGTGTTCTTGTGAGGTGATATTGTGCATTTTATTTCTTGTATTTTCTTTGCATTCACTAGTTTAACTTGGAGACCCAAGCAAAGTATTTTGCTTAGGAATAATTAGTAGTAGTATTACTATTAGTTTTGTGATAGTTTATTTTAATTCAAGAAAAGTATTTTGTAAGAATTTTAGATTCTCTCACCTCATTGTGTCTTGTGTAGAAAAAAATATACTTATTTGCAGGTCACTAGAGGGTTGGAGGAGTGATTTTCAAAGTGGGAAACTCACTCATTCATTCAACCAAAGTTTCCATTATTTTCCTCTTCTTGTATCCACCATTTTTTTCTCATTTATAAGCATTCTTTTGCTCTAGAATAGTCATTAAAAACTCACTTTTATATTCAGATTTATCTATTTAAATTTATGTTTCATTGTGCTAATAGAAATTAACAAGACTCTTGGTGTTTTTAGCATTTTCTAGCAAACATAGTTTGCCGATTTTTATGCAGATTTTCAACAAAATCAAGGGGAGTGCTACTTGTTTTGGGCCCCAAACACTCAAAGAAGTTTCCTAAAGCTTGGATTCCAAAAACCCGTTCATTCATATTCGTCTAAAGTATTGTAAGCAACCCAAGAGAGTCTCTTGGGATTTCCTTCTCACAAATAAATATAAAAATCTGATATTGTAATTAGTTAGGAAATATTGCCCACACCTTGCAAAGAGATTGGCCTAAGCCATCCTTGCAAAATCGTGAAGGCTAGGTTTAGATTTATTTTCTTGCATTTCTTTCATTACCCCCACCTTGGCCAAAACGGTAGGATTGTCCTCCACTTGTGCCATTGTTGTGGGGTTGTTTTTTAAATTTCCAAGTCATTTGAATTATTTCATTATACCCACCTTGTCCAAAATGGTAGGCTTGTCCTCCACTTGTTCCATTGTTGTGGGGTTGCAATTTAATTTTCCAAGTCTTTTAAGTTATTTATTTTGCCCACACCTTGCAAAGATATTGGCCTAAGCCATCCTTGCAATATCGTGAAGGATTTTCTAATTGTTTAATTCATTGCAAAATAATCATATTTGTGCTTCACCTCTACCCTGTATTCCCTCCCCTTGCCACTTAGTGGATCTTGGGTAACTAAGAAAGGGAAAAGGATTGGAGAGTAGTTTAATTAGGCATCCAGCTGTTATTGTTTCTACCACCAAAAAGGGTGACTTACGAGGCTACAAGGGGTTGAAATCGAGGACGGCTTCGTGGCACTACGTGTCCTCCTTGTTGAGCGCCCAAGCATTTTGGGTTTGACCTGTGGAGCTAGGGAAGGACCGTGTTTTTCCTTATTCTTGAGCACCCAACAATTCCTTTTGGTTGAGGGGATAACAATTTGGGGCAGACACATAGTTTATGCTTATATCTTTCACACTCTAATCCCCCTAATTCAATAGAGACTTGAAACCTATTAAAATCAACCAACTACATTCACAACATTGCACTTCAAGTTTATCCATTCACTTTCAAAGCAGTCTCACTTTTTCAAGTTGTGCAATCTTACATTTCAAGCAATTTACTTTCCATGTGATTTACTTTCCAAGCAATCTCATTTTCTAAGTCACTTTCTTTCAAGCACTTTCCTTCATTGTGAATATTTACATGTATTAGAGATTCTTTATTTTTTGTTGAAAGCATTATTTGTTCATTTGCAAATAATTGTATAAATTTCATAGTATTTCACTATCTAATTATTTGTGTAGATATTTCATGTATTATTCCATGTTGTAGATATTTATTTAATTGCTCATCTCAATAAGCAAACTTTGTGTATATTTTAGGCACTGGTCTATTTTATTGTATTGTAAAGAAAAAGATTATTTGTCATTAAAGCAATTGCATTTTCATTGTTTGATTGTCATTCGGTTGGGTCTTCCTAATAAAAACCAAATTAAATCCTAGGTCATTTATTAAAACTTAACTTGGTAAAGTAGGGTCTACCCCCCTTGGCTTCCCTAGGAGTGAGCCTAGATGGAAGAGGTCTAGATCAAGGTGGCAGTGGGTCTGGACTTAGGCTTGTGCCTCTAAGGACACACTAAGTGGGTTGGATACTTCTCCATGTTAGTAGGTGTGTATAAGGACGACAACATATTTGTCGTCGTTGTCATGGATAAGTCTCTTATCCTTGGTTAATCGAAAAACTCTAATTAATTCTTTAAAAACTAAGTAATAAAACTTTTCCCTAAAATTTTTAAACTTGAGTTGTGTTATTCGATATTGTTTAATCTCCAAGTGGTGACTCCATTGAATAAATCTTTTAGGTATCCTACCAGGAGGAACCCGCAAGGGTTGGTTAATTCCCCTCATGAGCCTAAAAGGGTGTATAGGAGGAGAATAAACATATTAGCTCCTTGTAGGCTACTTGAAAGTCTTGGAGAAGAAGCAATCTCTTATCTACATCTCTTCTTTGCACTTAATAATCCTACAACATCTAATCCTACTTCAACTATGGGTGACCTATTAAAGCCATGTAATTTTACAAATATTCAAGGTGATCCCCATGTTATTCCTGACAAAGCTATTGAGAAGTTGCCTTCTTTTCAGGGAAACAATGTTATTAGTGTCAGATCTCACATCTTGAATTTCAAATTATGTGTCAGCAAATGGTGTATTGGTCACAATCATGAATATGTCAAGATGACCCTTTTTGTGTATTCTTTGGAGGGGGAGTCAGGTGAGTGGTTCTCGAAACAAGATCCTAAAAACTTTAGCACCTTGGTCAAAATCCATAAAGCCTTCAATGAAAGATGGGGTGATCAGAAAGAGAATCTTCATATATTAGCTGGAAAGAGCTTGCGAAGACACACTGCTTCGCAAACTTCCATCCACAATACTATATGTTTTTGTGGTACTCACAGTATAGACATATCTCAGGCCATATCCATCAATCCTCGTATACTAAGTTCGAGGTGCCTGAATAAGTCCATACAGGGCCTTCTTCGATCAGCACGCATGAGACTCTTTCTCATGTATCACGAAACCAATTGGTTGCTTGATGTATACTTCTTTCTCAATATCTTCATTGAGAAAGGTTGTCTTCTCATCCACCTGATGTAATATCCATCCCATGGCTACTGCAAGGGAAATGATCGTCTAGATGGAAATATATCGAGCAATATGAGCAAATGTTTCCTCATAATCTATTCCCTCTACCTGAGAGAAATATCTGGAAACAAATTATTGTTTTGTGCTTCTCGATGCTCCCATCAGTTGTATGTTTGAACTTTATATATCCACTTGGAAGTCACCACAGACTTCCCTTATGGTCTCGGAACAATATCCCACACATGATTCTTTACGATGGACTAATACTCCTTCATCATGGCTTCTCTCCATATCTACTAACTGGATGGTTCCTCACAAAAGGAAGGATCAAGAATCAATGATGTGTCTCATAGTTGCAACATGGACCGAATTTATAAGTGGTCTCTGGATTTCTTGAAAAGTACCACGGGAGTTGCATGTCCTTATGCCTCCTGCATAGTTTGATGAGCCCATGCAGGCCTCTTCCAGACTACTACAATATCTCTAGGAATATCAACTGGATCATCTGGATCAACGAGCTCAACTAGATCCCTATGAAATGTTGAACGGTGAGGGGGGAGAAGTCATCATCTCCTCCTACCTCTTAATTTCAATATCCATGTGAGATCCTCTAGATCTCCAGAAGGATATCTTCTCTTCAAAGGAAATAGATGGCATGGGTCCACACAAATCTGATTGCATAAGATACCCTTGGATCTATTGTCACTGCTCGGAAAGGACCCCACAAACTCTATGAATGTCATCATGCTCTATACGAAGATTTGGAAGTATTGATGATGTAGGAGCATCGTAAGAAAGCCAGTAAAGCAAGCATAAGAGCAGGGGACAGCTGAAAATGCACCAACGCACATTTTGAGAATGTTTTGAATTTGAATGATAAAACATTAAATGTAATATCTAGGGGAATGTATTTTCATTTATGTTTGAAAGATTGTAAATAGATCTTGATAATTGATCTCATATGTCGATTATGGAGGCATTTAATTGTAATGAATGTAAAGTAGGTAGCTTTTAATTCCGATTAGATAGTTTGTAAGGTAGGAAGGAAAACTCTAAGAAATCTCCCTCGCATGTATTGTATTATTCTCAATTTGTAATTGTAAGTTGTAGAGAGCAGAGCAAGAGAATAGAAGAGTAGAGGAACATAGAATGTAGAACGTTGTATAAGCATATAGATGTTGCTATTGAACTCATGTACAGGAGCATTGGAATTAATATAAGAATAATTTGATTCCATTTCATGGTGCTCTCATGGTTACTGTTCGCATCTATTGAATGGTATGTTTACAGTTTTCTTATATTCTATGTTATGCATTTGTTTCAATGCTATGGGTGTGAGCATGCTCGTGATTTCATGGTAAATGTATGAAGTCTATGAGAGGGGGAAGTATAAGTTTCAATTGTTTCTCTTCCTGAGAAATCCTGCAAGGAGTGCAGTGAAGAGTCTACAAGGAGTGTGTTGACGAGATTCTGAGTTTTATCTCAAAGAAGCTTAGGAGGGTTACCATTGTTCTTATACCAGCAAAAGTGCAGGTATAGCACAGAGTCATGCAAGGTGTGCGCAGGTTGGTTGAAATCTTGGATTTACCAACCAAGGAAGGAGGTTGAAGAACTGTTGTTGCAAGGAAGTGCACAGAGTTGGAGATTTTCAATAACCACAGATTATTGTGAATGCCGCAAGGAGTGCGCCCAAGAATCCTTTTGAAGCCTTGAACTCATAGCAGAGGTCAAGCTCAGGAAGGATATATACTTTGAAGAACTCAAACGAAGGATGAGGTCTGAAATTACCTTGTAGAGGAACAAGCTCAGCAGGAAAGATGTCAACGTAGTTGGGCAAGAGTCTTTGAGAAGTCTGAACGGACGATTGAAATTCTCAGAGGGAGAATCACCAAAGTTTCGTGGACTGTTGGATCTGGTAGATCAATGGAAGGGTTAAGTCTGAGTGTCTTTCAGCACTCATAAGCTTAGGAGGAGTAGTGGTCATTGGATCCGGATCAACGGGAGTCATTGATCTCATGCTCAAGTTTCGTCATTTCAAAATTCGGGGAGTGGAAGAAGTTGTGACTTGGAATCGAGAGTTGCGAAATCCTGATTCACGAAGTCCCGATAGAATCAGGACTGTCAGATTCGTGGGAGATCAGAGTCATCGATTTGTGACAGGAATTTATTGTGATTTTGGCTATTGGGTGAAGGGAGTTGTAGCATTGCAATTCGTCGATACGTGAAATCCTAAGGTGTCGAAACACTGGGCCTAGATTGCAGCTGAAGGTCACATCAGGAAAAGTCAAGGGAGAAGTCAAAGAGTCGTTAGCCCTTTTTGGGGTTTCGGAGATTGAAGGAGTCAGAGGAGTTCACATCAAGGATCACGGAGTCGTGAAACCCAAAATACCTCTTTCGGGTGAAGGTCGTGGTCACATCAGTTGACCAAGTGGGTAATAGTTCGCATCTAGTGACAGTCCGCATAGGTGTAACTCATCAGAAGGACCTATGGAGACACTTGTGTGTTGGAGATTCCTGTGGGGAAATCAAAGAGTCAATTAGACTCAAGGGGGAGATTTAGAACGATCCTTAGACCGGGAGGTCGTGTAGAACCTGTTGAGGTTGGGGTGTTGCATCAGGTGGTATCAAAGCTTACAATCATTGTTTTTTGTAAGAAAGGATAGGACAGAAGGCAAGTTGTGATTCGAATTCTGCATGGAACAAATTTGAACAATGTCGCCTAGAAGACGTCAAGATAGACCAATGCCCGATCTAGCTGTGGAAAGGGAAATGAGAGAACTCTATGCTCGATTAGATGCTATGGAGACAGCACAGAGATAGGCAATTGATGTTGGAGATATCAGTGAAGTCGAAAGAGAGAATGAGTATGGAGCTGAAGAAGAAGTTGTAGTCGAAGATGCTGTAGAAGAACATATATTCAGAGTTCTTTCAAGAATAGGTGCCAGAGAAAAGATGGATATTCCAATGTATGAAGGCAACTTAGACGTTGAAGAGCTGCTAGATCGGTTTAGAGCTCTAGATAAGTACTTCGATTATGAAGATATCAAAGAAGATAAGAAATTTAAACATGTTGTCACTAGACTTAAAAGGCATGCAACACTATGGTGGGATGAACTGCAGGGAGACAGACGTTGCAAAGGCAAACAAAGAATCAAAAGCTGGGACAGGATGGTCACCAAGATGAAGGCCAAGTTTATACCCAGAGACTATCAAATTAATCTGTTTCGAAGAATGCATAATTTGAGACAGAAGGGGATGATAGTGAAGGAATACACTGAAGAGTTCTACAGGATAAATATTAGAGCGGGTCATCGTGAGAGTGATGATGAGAAGGTCGCCAGATACATGAATGGTCTGAGATATGACATTCAAGATGAGATGGGCATGGTAACAATCATGAATGTGGAAGATGCTTATCAGATTGCTCTGAAGGATGAAGAAAAATTGGCCTGAAAGCAGGGTCAAAGGGGCAGAGGTAGAAGTCAAAGTAGAAGCAAAGCAGTTTCCCAAGACAGAGTACAGAAGCCTAAGGATGAATAAAAGAAACCTCATGCTCACCCAGAAAGAGGAGGAAGTTCACAGGGAAGACAATATGTTGATAGAACCACTTTTCCTCGAGCCAGACGAAGAGGAATAGGCAAAGGAGGTGAGATAAAAAAAAAAATTGTGGAAATATCGGACACAAATCTTATGAATGTCCTGACAGAAAAAGAGATGGAGGAGGAGAAGCTCACATTTCAGAAGCTCAAAGGTGAAATGTTGAGGCAGAAGATGTAGAAGACGGAAGATCCTTAATGATGAGGAAAGTTCTCTTGAATCCAGAAAAAGAGGCGGAGAATCAAGTCCAAAGAAACAGTTTGTTTAGAACTGCTTGCAAAACCAAGGACAGGGTATGCAAGGTAATAGTGGACAGTGGAAGCACAAATAACCTAGTATCCACAGAAATGGTGGAGAAGCTGGAATTAGAGACAGTTGCACATCCAAGCCCATACAAAGTCTCGTGGTTGCAAAAAGGACATCAGGTAACAATCACTAAACAATGTTTAGTTGAATTTAAGATAGGGGGATATAGAGATGAAATATTATGTGATGTTATTCCCATGGATGTCTATCATCGTTTTTTGGGTAGACCATGGAAATATGATAGAAATGTTGTTCAGGATGGGAGAAATAACACATACACCTTAGAGAAGAATGGTAGAACTCATATGTTTCTTCCAATTGAAGACAAGAAGGTGAAGGAAGAAGCAAGAAATACTATACTTCTCATGAGTGGGAAGGAGCTTCTTAATGAGGTCATGAAAGATGAAGAAATGCAGTTTGTTGTGGTTAGAAAACCTAGATTCTTTTGACCAGTACTTCGATGGATGACCTACCTGAAGGAATTCAGGAACTGCTGGAGAATTTCGTTGATATAGTGGTGGACGAATTAACTTGTTCATTGTCACCCATCAGGAGCATAAGTCATCACATTGACCTTATACCTGGAGTGAGTTTACCAAACAAAGTAGTGTACAAATTGATGCCGCAGGAGAACGAAGAGGTCAAGAAACAAGTCCAGGATTTGATGGACAAAGGATTGGTTCGAGAAAGCTTGAGTCCATGCATTGTACCAACAGTGTTAAGTCCAAATAAGGATGGTGGATGGAGGATGTATACAGACTCAAGGGCAATAAACAAAATCACCATCAGGTATAGATTTCCTTTACCGAGAATGGATGACGTGATGGAATGCTTAAGTGGGGCAAATTTGTTTTCAAAGATTGATTTGAAAAGTGGTTATCATCAGATTCAAATGAGAGAAGGCGATGAATGGAAGATAGCATTCAAGATGAATGAAGGGTTGTATGAATGGCTTGTCATGTCATTTGGTTTGACAAATGCACCAAGTACCTTTATGAGGTTGATGAACGAAATCTTGAAATATTTCATTGGAAATATTGTAATCGTGTATCTTGATGATATACTGATCTTCAATAAAACTGAGGCAGAACATTTGAGACACCTAACTCTGGTGATGAGGAGGTTACAGCAAGAGAAATTGTTGATAAATCTGAAAAAAAGTCATCTTTCATGAAGACGAAACTCATTTACTTAGGTTTTGTGATCTCTGCGAATGAGTTAAAGATGGATCCAGAGAAGGTAAGAGCAATCAAAGATTGGCCATCGCCAAGGAGTATCTTTGAAGTAAGAAGCTTCCATGGATTAGCCAGTTTTTACAGGAAGTTCATCAGAAATTTTAGTGGGATTAGTGCATCAATGATGGACACTGTCAAGAAAAGACACAAATATTTTCACTGGACAGAGGAAGCAGAGAAAAGTTTCAATTTGCTGAAAGAGAATATTACTGAACAGCCAATTCTGGTTCTGCCAGACTTCAGCAAAATATTTCAAGTAGGATGTGACGCAAGTGGATTTGTGATTGGAGCAGTCTTGATTCAGGACAATAGACCAATTGCATACTTCAATGAGAATATGAACGATGTAAAGAAGAACTATTCCACGTATGATAAAGAGTTTTATGCAATCATACAGGCATTGAAGAAATGGAGACATTACTTGGTTCCGAAAGAGTTTTTCTTGTATAGCGACAACCATGCTTCACAATTCATAACTCGACAGGAGAAATTGAACCAGAAACATGCAAAATGGGTTGAATTTATGAAGAAATTTATTTTTGTTATAAAGCACATTTCTGGAACTGCTAATAAGGTTGTTAATGCCTTGAGCAGGAAATGTTTGATTCTGCAGGAGTTTAGAGTGAAAACCTTAGGTTTTGACAATCTCAAGGAGATGTACAGAGATGATGCAAATTTCAAGGACGCTTATGAAGCATGTGAGAATCTAGTTCTCAGAGATAGAAGCCAATGGACTGAATACTTGATTCAGGATGGACTGTTATTCAGAGGAAATCAGTTGTGCATACCGAAATGTTATATGAGAGAAAACCTCTTGAAGGAAAAACATAGTGGGGGATTGGTTAGACACTTTGACCATGATAAGACCTTTGTGCAACTGAATGGCTCATATTATTGGCCAGGAATGAGAACAGATGTCAAGAAATTCATGAACAAGTGTAGAATTTGCTAGCACGCAAAGGGAAAAATACAAAACACAGGATTGTATCAACCATTGACAGTACCAAAGAGGTCGTGGGATGTGATAAGCATGGATTTTGTGTTGGGACTGCCAAGGACAAAAAGGGGTTGTGACTCCATATTTGTGGTAGTCGATCGACTTTCAAAAATGGCACATTTCATTCCATGTCAGAAAACCAGTGATGCAACGCAAATTGCAAAAAAAAATTTCAAAGAAGTTGTTAGACTTCACGGCTTACCCAAGAGTATTGTTTCGGACAGGGATACCAAATTTGTTGGTCATTTTTGGAGGACCCTATGGAAGAAGTTGGGGATGAATTTATCTTTTAGATCAGTGTATCATCCTCAGACGGATGGACATACTGAGGTAGTAAATAGGAGTTTGGGGGACTTATTGAGGAGATTAGTGGCTGAACACCATAGTCAGTGGGATCAGATTCTGCCACAAGCGGAATTTTCATATAACAACTCACCCAATAGGAGTACATGACAAAGCCCATTTCAGATAGTGTATGGAATGCATCCAAGAGGAGTCTCTGAGTTGAAAGACTTAGAGCAGAATGAATTCTGGAGTGATAACGCGGAAGATTTTGAAAAAGGAATGCAGGAGCTCCACAATAAAATCAGAGAGTGGTTGCACAACTCTAACCAGGAATATAAGCGCAGAGCAAATCAGCATAGAAGAGAGCTTCAATTTGAAGTAGGTGTTTTGGTTTTGGCGCATCTCAGAAAAGAAATATTCCTGAGGGGAACCTATAATAAGTTGAAGATGAAGAAAATTGAGCCATGTAAAATCTTGAGAAAGTTTTAGGCAAATGCTTATGAGATAGAACTGCCAAATAATGTGGGCATCTCGCCCATATTCAACGTAGTAGATCTGTATCCTTACAGAGAAGATGGAAGAGGGAGCCCAGAAGATCAGAAGGAAGTTCAATGGATCAAACAGATGCTTGTAGTTGAAAATTCGTGGATGGAAAAGATTGTTGATCATAGAGTTGGTAAAAAGACCCGGAGAAAAATATATTTTGAGTATTTTGTGAAATGGAAGGGACACCCAATTGAGGATGCCAGTTGGGAAAGCGAAGCAACGATCCAGAAACATGGACAGACAGTGCAGGAGCTCATGAACAAGAGTTCATGAATTTTCATCCAAGGGAGTATCATGCAGGAGCATCGTAAGCAAGCCAGCAAAGCAAGCGCAAGAGCGGGGGACAGTTGGAAATGCACTAGTGCACATTTTGAGAATGTTTTGAATTTGAATGATAAAACATTAAATGTAATATCTAGGGGAATGTATTTGCATTTATGTTTGAAAGATTGTAAACAGATCTTGAGCATTTCTCTCATCTGTCGGTTATGGAGGCATTTAATTGTAATGAATGTAAAGTAGGTAGCTTTTAATTCCAATTAGATAGTTTGTAAGGTAGGAGGGAAAACTCTCAGAAAGATCCCTCACATGTATTGTATTATTCTCAATTTGTAATTGTAAGTTGTAGAGAGCATAGAAAGAGATTAGAAGAGTAGAGGAACAGAGATTGTAGAAGGTTGTATAAGCAGATAGTTGTTGCTATTGAACTCATGTACAGGAGCATAGGAATTAATATAAGAATACTTTGATTCCATTTCATGGTGTTGTCATGGTTACTCTTCGCATCTATTGAATGGTATGTTTACATTTTTCTTATATTCTTTGTTATGCATTTGTTTCAATGCTATGGGCGTGAGCATGCTCATGATTTCATGGTAAATGTATGAAGTTTGTGAGAGGGGGAAGTATAAGTTTCAATTGTTTCTCTTCCTGATAAATCCTGCAAGGAGTGCAATGAAGAGTCTGCAAAGAGTGTGTTAACGAGATTCTAAGTTTTATCTCAAAGAAGTTTAGGAGGGTTATCATTGTTCTTATACCAAAAAAAGTGAAGGTATAGCACAGAGTCGTGCAAGGTGTGCGCGGGCCGGTTGAATTATTGGATTTACCAACCAAGGAAGGAGGTTGAAGAACTGTTGTTGTAGGGAAGTGCACAGAGTTGGATATTTTCAATAACCAGATATTATTGTGAATGTCGCAAGGAGTGCGCGCAATAATCCTTTTGAAGCCTTGAACCCATAGCAGAGGTCAAGCTCAAGAAGGATAGATACTTTGAAGAACTCAAAGGAAGGACGAGGTATGAAATTAACTCGTAGAGGAACAAGCTCAGGAGGAAAGACGCCAAAGTAGTTGGGCAGGAGTCTTTGAGAAGTCTGAATGGACGGTTGAAATTCTCAGAGGGAGAATCACCAAAGTTTCGTGGACCGTTGGATCTGGTAGATCAACAGAAGGGTTAAGGTTGAGTGTCTTTCAACACTCATAAGCTCAGGAGGAGTAGTGGCCATTGGATCCGGATCAACGAGAGTCGTTGATCTCATGCTCGACTTTCTTTGTTTCAGAATTCTGGGAGTGGAAGAAGTTGTGACCCGGAATCGAGAGTTGCGAACTCCCGATTCGTGAAGTCTCGATAGAATCAAGACCATCAGATTCGTGGGAGATCAGCCATCAATTTGTGATGGGAATTTATTGTGATTTTGGCTATTGGGCAAAGGGAGTTGTAGCATTGCAATTCGTCGATACGCGGAATCCTAAGGTGAGAAAACACTAGGCCCAGATCGCACTTGAAGTTCACATCAGGATAAGTCAAGGGAGAAGTCAAAGAGTCGTTAGCCCTTTTTGGGGTTTCGGAGATTGAAGGAGTCAGAGGAGTTCACATCAGGGATCGCAGAGTCATGAAACCAGAAATACCTCTTTCGGGTGAAGGCCGTGGTCACATCAGTCGACCAGGTGTGTAAGATTTCACGTCTAGTGCCAGTCTGCATAGGCGTAACTCATCAGAAGGACCTATGGAGACACTTGTGTGTTGGAGATTCCTACGAGGAAATCAAAGAGTCAATTAGACTCAAGGGGGAGATTTAGAACGATCCTTAGACCAGGAAGTCATGGAGAACCTGCTGAGGTAGGGGTGTTGCATCACCTAACACCATATTCCTCGGGGTGAGAAGAGCTCTATAATGTAAATGAGCAAGTCTCCTATGTTATCACTTGCTCAAACTGATGGAATCACGTGACAAGATTCGGACTAGTAAAACTTGTCGATCAATATAAACTCCTTGTCTGGTCAGATTGCTTCATGTCTCAAACTAGATACCATATAATATGTTTCCTTCTGCAACCGTCACTATGGATCTCTCTCAGGGCTATCACTAGTGACCTGTCTTCGTTGTAACCTGCCTAAAACAAGAAAAACAAAAGAAAAAAATATTTCCTAGAGGGGAGATCAACAAGTACATATCTAGTATCATGACTTCAAAGCAACTTAAAGATTGTTATCACAACTACAATACCTACTTGTAATGTAGCAAGCTAGATACACTAGAAGTGTAGGTTACAGGCATGATAATTAAAACAATCAAACCTGGAGTCTTCTCTTCCAAGGAGAGTGTGTTTCTCCTCTGATTGAATTGAGATCCTTTTGGATCCACAATTGCAGCAAAAAGGTCCCTCCTCATACAAGCACCCTCATGATAATGATACAAATAAAAAAATATGTATATACAAGTGCATACCTCTTAAATTGTAGCATCATCATGTGATGGTGCAACTTCATCCACAGTTGATTAGCCTCATATTAGCCTTAGGGCAGGCTCTAAAACTCATAAATGATGGATCTCAAACTATGCTATAATTGATGCCACGAATAGACTTTAGACCAGGGCTCAGAACAACACTTCAAATTCTCAGATATGCCTTGCAGACTACCTCAATATCACCCATTTTCTACCTCTACAATCATCTCATGGGTTTGCTGCAATTTTCTTCTGAAATTTGTGTCAATAGAAGGCCTTAAACTCATCCTACAAGCTGACCAAATTTCAGCCTCAGTATTGTTCAAGACTCGCCTTTAGAACAGTCAGAATTTTCCCTCAAAACAATGTTTATACCGTCTCAAAAGAGACCTCAAATAAGCGCCTCATGTCTGCCAACAATTCGGCCTCAAGACTATCAAAGGAAGGCCTCAGAACAGGGCTTAAACTACCCACAGTTTGCCTGAAATTCACTTCAAAGCAGACTTCAAACTTTGCTACAATTTGTGCCAAAAGGGAGCCTTAGAAACTAGCACCCAGGACAAACTTCAAGTTCGACCTTGTAGCCTCAGTACATTCGCCCACACTTCATCAAAACTTTCCTTAGATCTGTTTTCAAAGATGCCAACTTTAGACTTCATTATAGGTTTGTTAAGGAGGCTCGGCCCTGTCTTTTGTGTCTGCAATCTGGGCCCCAATAGCCCTTAACTGCTATGCAATGGTCATCTTACAGGAACCGCTATGATACCATGTTGAATTTTAAATCCTAGACTAACTGCAGTAAATAATTAGGACCTCAAGAACAATAACCAAGCACAAATAACAAAAAATTGGGTATGCTCAAATAACCATAGGTAATTCTCTTCATTACCACCCACCCATAGGCATCCTCAAGTTCCACCCCCGAGCAGAGTAGGAGACTTTCTATAGAATGATATCCAAGAGAAAGACAATCACAAATAGAGAAAATATGTTGTTACAGAGGTGCCCAATTTGTTCTCTCACAAATGCCTCAAATTAGGTCGAATTTCACTGCCTCGGACTAGTACTCCTGTGGCTACCTCGGATGTGTTAGGAGGTCGAGTTTGTTGTGTATCAAATGAGGATGGGGCGCACTTATTTATATATGTATCCAATGTAATGAGGGGATGTGTCTTTTCACAAGGTGTTTCTTTTCACACTAGGGCCGACTTGTACAAGTTACATGAAACTAATTTCTAACTCAATATAAATTAGTCTTTACACAATAGGCTCAACTTGTACAATTATTTCTCATCACAAGTGATTGGGGTTTTTCTCCTCTCATGATATCTTCCGTAGGAGGTCCCTTGGAGGTGAATACCTCCCGTAGCTACCAAAAACATCAACAATTTTCAACTCTTATTATCATTTTGTTGTTGATATATATTATTGTTTATTTCTGCAATTAGGGAAACCAAGATTAACTTGTTTTTCCAACATATTATTGGGCTTGTATATTCGTTTTCCTTGTGTCTCGGGCAGGTACAATCACTACTTGGATAGTATACTACGTTGTGGAATATATTCTACCATCTACGAGACATTTTTCAAGCCCTTCTTATCTTCTATCATTGACCTATAGGGGGACTCTTCTTCATCTCTTAATTTTCCATCTCATTTCCCCCAGGGTCACTAGGATTCCCCCCCTTGAGGTGATTACTTCATCTCTAAAGTGAAGGGAATGCCTATCTAAGGTGACAGTGGGTAGGTGTTCTCTTGGTTGTCGTCATTTTGTGGTTGAGTCGGTCTTTTCTCAACTTACAACTTGTGCGATAACACAACGCTTTTGTATGGAAAATTTCAAACCATTAAGTGTTTGAATCTCTGTGGGAACTAAGCTTTATGTTGGACAGTGTCCTACAACATCTACAGAAATGGAGGATATGGCCTCTATTATGCTAGTGCAGTTGGTATTTTGATGTACGCTATGGTTTGTACTAGACCAAACATTTCCCAAGCAGTGGGAGTCTTGAGTCAATTCATGGCTAATATTGGACGTGAACACTAGGTTGCAAAGGAGAGGGTCTTAAAGTATGTGTGAGGTACCTCTGATATTCCATTTTCTATCATATTGATGTTTCAAGGGACCCGCACTTGATGGATATACAAGGTTATGTGGATTATGATTAAGTAGGGGATGTAGATAGAAGGAGATCTGCAAGCAGTTATGTGTTTTGGTTATTTGGTGGAGCAGTGAATTGGATGAGAAAGAGACAAGTTGTGGTCGCTTTGTCCACTATAGAGGCAGAGTATATGGCAGCTACTCATGCATGTAATGAGGCCATCTGACTTATGAAACTATGTTCAAAAGTAGGGCTAAGTCGAAAAGCTATCATGATTCAATATGATAGCAATAATTTCATTTGCCTAACTAAGAACCCAACCTTTCATGCAAATACAAAGCATATAGATATACAATACCATTTTATTAGGGACATGGTAGAGGATAGAAAGGTGATACTAGATAAAGTTCACACCTTGCAGAATGTTACAAATGCATCGACAAAACGAGTGAGCACAAGTAAATTCAAGTGGTGTTGTGAGTCTATGGCCCTAAAAATTAGCTCATAGTTTGATGCATTCTCCCTTTTACCTTGCAATATATATGACAAGCGGGAAAATGTTGGGGCATGTGTGTCATACACCTTGCAGATTTGTAGCATGAATAGTGCAGATTTGCAGCAAGAATATATGCAAAGCAGTGGAAAAGAATAAGTGCAGAGTTGTAGCAAGAATAATGTAGAGTTATAGCAAGAATGTATGCATAGAAATGGCAAGCAATAACCCACTTATGGTTTCCAATATGTGGAAATGGTAAAACATAGATGATTTATGGATTTTACTATGCCTATTTATTGAGTGCTAGGGCTAGAGGAAATAAAAAAAAAAAAGATTATCTTACTGTTATGCTGCCGAATTTTCTCCAGAAGTATGTTGCTGCTAAACACTCTTGCTAAGAGCATAAAGAATATATATTGTAACAATTTGGTTGCTAAATAATACATTGAGTGTGCATTGGAGTGTGGGGTTTTTCTCCTATAAGGGTTTTCCTCACGATGTCATGTAGTTAATTGTTTGTTGTTCATTTCATTTGTTTGCAACTATTATGTTTTTAATTTATGCACATTATTCTCTCATAGATTAGCGTAGGAGGCATATTCCTCACCTATGATTCATTTCAAGTAGGGGGGCTAAAAGATAAGTTCATGGATGAACACTCAACAGAACCCTAAAATATAGATATAGGATGGTCTCTTGAGACATAAAAGTAATCTTTTTGTGTGGAAAATGTTGATATTATGGTAGCTGCGGGAGGTATTAACCTCTACATGTAACCCTGATGAGACTAGAATATTCTGGGAAGCAAGAGAAACCTTAAAACATTGGATAATAACTCTAGGAGACAAGTCGGCTCAAGAGAATATTTATTATTGAGTTATTATCCTCCAGAAGTAGAAGTCGGCCTAATTAGGTCACTTGGAGGACTATAAATAAGAGGGTGTTAGAGATCATTTGTCACTCTCACTCTCACAACTGCATAACACCAGTGGTGCACAAGTTTGGAGAGGAGCTACTGCTACAACTGGCATTTCAGTTTTGGCTTGGAATTTCTCTTTGTTTATGGTTTGGACTTTCTACCTGGTAAGCTAGCTCTAGAGAGAGGTATGCTACCTTGGTTGGCTATTGATTCTAGGGTTTTCTTTTGGAATTATTCTCTCTGTCAAGGTTAAGGTGCTCGGGGGTGGCCTTTGTGCCTATGGTTGGGTGACAATATTGCTATATTGTCTATGGTGAAATGAGCACACCTATTTTTCTAACAGGTTATGGGTCCACCATATCTTCGGATAGTTTAATCGTTGGAAGATAGATTGGGAGGATTTGCTAAGTTACAGTTGCAGTTGTAGTCAAAGTTTTGTTGCAACAACAAAACCCTAACCCTCTTGTTAAGGCACCTTAAGTGAATAGATTGACCTAATTCCTAGATAGCCTAGTGTGTCCTAGCCAAGCACACCTCCTGGTACTCTCAGGAAGCCAAGACGTCAAGTTTGATTTTTTGGTCAAAGTCAAAGGTTTACCAAGTCAAAGCAGTCATGACTTATGTTATGAAGTCAAAAAACAAGTTAGAAGGGGCTTCTAACTTCAAATAATGGAATACAAGGATTTACCTCATCCTTTCCAAGAACAAAGTGTTGGATATCGTGAAAGATCATGGAACCACAGTTTGAAGCGGGAAAAGAGAAGGAACCTCAGAACGTTGCAGTTATTGATAAGTTCAAGGACAATGACATCAACGCTATGTGTATCATAGTGGACTCTGTAAAAGACTACTTGATACCCTACATCTCTCATCTTGACTCATCTAAGAATATGTATGATACCCCAACTAACATCTTCTCAGTCAGAAACATTGGACAAGTAATGAGTCTGAAAAATGAGCTCCATGACATGAAAATTAATGATGATGATAGCATAACATCATACTTTGTGAGAATCTATCAGTTAAGAGATCAATTACAAGCTATTGAATAAATCATTTCACGAAAGGAACATGTAAATATAGTACTCAATGGCCTTCCCAATACATGGGATGCATTTGCCACAAGCATGAACACAAGAAAGGAGTATCCCACATTTGAAGAAATTTGGACTGGTTGTGCACAAGAAGAATCAAGGATTAACACAAAAGAGAAATCTCAAAAGAAATATGATGATCAAGCCTTCACAGCAAAATTCAAGAATTTCAGGAATAAGAGGAAGTTTGGCTTAAGGAAGAAACCAAATCAAGAAAAGGATATGTAAAAATTACAATGCTTCAACTGTCGAAAATATGGTCACTACAGGAACCACTGTCCTGAGTTAAAGAAAAGGAAGGAAACAGACGAAGCAATAGTTTCCAAAGAAATGGAACCCTTAAAGAAATCCAAGCAGGATAAAACAGACTTCTTCTTCTATTCAAGGTAACAGTATTCTTCTATAACATAGTTCTTGTACATACCATGTTTACATAGTTCTTGTACATATCATGCATGTCTATTTCTTAGAAGAAAACATGGTCAGTAAAACAATACCTATGAAAGAATAACAAGATAAGGATTGATATTACGATGACTACAAGAAGATGAAGTACGTTGGAAAATTCCTTAGGAATATATTATATAAGTAACAACTGTCAGATAAGCCAAAATCATAATCAAACTTGAAGAGACCCAGAAGGAGTCAAATAAGAAAGAAGTTAGTAATCAAGAGGAAATTAGAATAAGACTTGTGACACTTTTCAAAAGGAAATAAGAATGTAGACGAAAGCATGGACTCTCTTAGATGGAGGGAGTTGATTACAAAATTCCAAAAGAAGAGCATGCATTCATGCATGAAGCAAGGATTAGGAGGGAGTGTTAGCACAGGGGTAGACCCAGGGTTCAACGCTACAACAGCGCACCAACAAAACCCTAACTACCGACCCTTTTGGCAACACCTGCGAAGCAGATGAAGTCTCACTCGAGGTAGAGTCAGGGGTGGTTGCAAGACTCAAGTGTTTGCAACCTTAGATGGGACACAGATCTGTGATTATAATACTTAACAGAGAACTTTAGCATCAACAGTTCATCAATATTCAACCAATAACTACTGCGTAGATAGAACAGAGCATCGCATCATTCACTCAAATATGATGTATTTAAGAACTTTATCATAAACAGACAAGTTTGATCTAGCAGATCAAGCATTAAGCACCTTCATACAGGTCAGATCTAACATTCTTACACATTGTTAGCACAAAGCATCAGCAGATTTATCTATCTCTATCAAAGCACTTAGCAAGAGAAGTTATAAACACATCAAGACAAGCACAAAGAGGAACAATATAGTGTTTACGTGGTTCACCCCCACCCTAGGGCTACGTCCACCAACTCTTCTTCTTTATTGTCTTCAATCAATCGGTTACAAGAACAGAGCCTCAAAACCCTACTTCGCCTAAGACAGGAGATCTGTGCACCTCACTAGATCCTCCTTCCTTGCATTATAACACAAGGCACTTCACAGCTTGTTACAATACCTTGCACCTAGCTCTGCAAGTCTCTCCCAGTATGCACAGAGCATCTACAAACCATACTTGCACTTAGCACTTAGCTTATCAGTGTCACATCACATAGATCCTTTTTCTCGTCTCTCTTACATAGCCTATACATCTATTTATACATTACAAAATAGGCCTCAACATGGGTAAACCCATGGGCCGACATCCCATGCCCGTTACATAATCCCAAAAACCCAAAAAGGACCCAAAAAAGGGGCTAAGATCCATGATCTCCGCTTCGTCTTGCGCTCCTCCTTCGACAGGCTGTCGAAGTCCGAAAATAGGTCAAACTTGACCAGATCTCTCAAAACTTGGTCAAGGGCCAATAGGGAGCTAATCCTAATTGATATGATCCATTGAAGAATCTATGAAGATTATGAAGTATATGTCCATGTTCCCATTGAAAGTAGCATCCATGATAAGAAGCACATGTTCAGTTTGACTCTAGAAGAAGTCTTAAGTATCCTTGGTTGTCCATCTACATCCATGTTCCNGATCCATTGAAGAATCTATGAAGATTATGAAGTATATGTCCATGTTCCCATTGAAAGTAGCATCCATGATAAGAAGCACATGTTCAGTTTGACTCTAGAAGAAGTCTTAAGTATCCTTGGTTGTCCATCTACATCCATGTTCCGATGATGAAAGGAAGAAGTTGGAATCTTCGGGAAGGAAGGGAATGGAATCTATAGAAGACTCCATGGACCCAAAATCTAAAGAGGGACATGAGGAAGAACATGAAGATTCCAAGAAAGAAAGAAAATCCAAAACAACCAGTTATTATACCGAGAATCATAAGACTACCAGCTTGGTTTGAACCCAATAGAAGCAATCAACCAGAAGAAATGGAAGTTGTGATGAAGAACAATGTATGTAAAAAAAAATGTGAAAAAGACTTATGAATGGAAGCATTGTGAGATTCAGAACTAGAGGTTCTTCCTGAAGGAGGGAGAAGACTATGACGACAACTTGTTCCAGTAAACCAGATATACCTCTTCTAGTATCCATGGATTGAAATTTACATGCAAAATATTGTTCTTCCCAATAAAGCAAGTTGAGAAAGAAGCTTATACCAGAAAGAGACCCATGTATGCAAATGGAATAAGACCTTGTATGGATTCAAGCAACTTGATGAAAGTATCTCATATACAACAGAAGCGTGGAAAAAACTTCCTATGACAGAGAAAGTGTATCATAATGGTTACTCAGAAGTTTGGGATGATGGATTGTAAATCTATGGCTAACTCCCATGATAACAGATCTGAAGAAGTTGAAGCGATTGACAATTGATTGGCTTGTTAATGTATTTGGAGAATATTCAGTCGAATATTTTTTTTGTGGTACGTTTAAATTATGACATACAGTTGCATGAATTTATCAATTCAGATTGGGTAGGGAGTACAGATGACAAAAGGAGTGCTACTTGGATATGTTTCAGTTTGAGCTTTTCCATGATGTCATGAGCTAGAAGGAAATAGAAGTATGTTGCAATCAGCACTACGTAAGAAGAGTATATTGCATCTTGTGATGTTTGTGCATAAAAAATAAGTTGATTTATGGACCATGTGATCAGGTGTTGAATTTGACCATGATATATTGTAATGATCAAAGTTATGTGAAGATTTCAGAGAAATCGATGTTCCATGATAGGTCGAAGTACATTGAGATCAAGCATTATATTCTTCGTGACAAATTCCAGAAGAGAGAAGTGGTTCTCCAATATATCTCCACAGATGAGCAGATAGCAAATATTTTGGTAAAGCCTCTATCCAAGATGAAAAGTTTGCGTACTTAAGAGACAAGTTGGGGCTCATGGAGATGACTTCCTTATTGGAAAAGGAAGTTATTGCTCCCAGGTTGGGAGGGAGCACTGATATGTTATTGATTTATGGACAGTCATTTTCCAGTTCAAAAAATGGTCCAGGATGGGTAGTTCCTTTCCAGTTCGGAAAGTGGTTCAATATTTCTGACGGATAGGCATTTTCCAGTTCGGAAAATGGTCCAAATCGGACAGTCATTTTCGTAATGAAAATGGTCCAATAGATTGTCGATGTACCATAGACAATGATTCCCCTTGTAGCTAGTGTGGGGGGGTGGTTTAGGAAAATCATTCTTCTTGGCAGTCACTCTGAGTAGTGGTCAAGTAGAATGGTCTTCCTCGTCGAGCAGTCATTCTTTTGAAGTTCACAGTTGTGAACAGTTTCGAAGAATGGTCCATTTTGGAGGTTGGTGCAAAACAATCATTTCCATAGGAAATGGCTCGGACAGTCATTCCCTAGGGCAGACTCATTCTCTCCAGGTTGCATTGTGATTAGTGTCGGAGGAATGGCCCAATTAGGTGAAATGGTTCAGGTTCAGCAATTAGGGACAGCCATTCCCTAGGGTAGACTCATTCTCTCTAGGTTGCACTATGATTAGTGTCGGAGGAATGGCCCAATTAGGTGAATGGTCCAGGCTCAGAAATCAGGGACAGTTATTCTTCTATGATTGAGAAGAATAGTCCAAATAGCCCATGGTTGATGCTTTACTTTCTGAGGGAAAATACTCTTCCATATTTCACATATGTGAGTGGAAGAATGGCCCAAATGACTCAATCTATATCATGATATTGTTTTATACAGGTTGATATTAGATGATATGATTTTTGTGGAGACTGTATGTCTCTAGACAGTAGTTGTATGCTATTATGGTGGATGTGATCCACTAGTAGTGATTGTGTGTCACTGGTTAGTAGTCGTGTGCTACTAGGAGTGGTTGTGTACCACTGGGAAGTAGTTGTGTACTACTACGGATAGACACATTTGTGTTCTATTGGATGGCATTGTTTTGAATGCCATGGAGACTATCACTAGTGTTGGAGATGATTTCCAACTAGATGGATAGTCAGTATGTTGATGGACAGACATTCTCCATGTGGAAAATGGTCCAGGACAATCATTCTTCTAGGACATATGTCTATATTAGAAAAATGATTATTGTATCACTTCGTGGAGTGAGTGACTTATTCAACATCATGCCTGATTACTCAGATGGAGTATGGCTTTGAGAGATGATGTAGTTAATGCTATTATATGATATTGATAGTGATAATGGTTCTCATGATTTGACCATGAGATAGCATGTGTGGCTATGATGATGCTACGGGTTGAATGGTCTGTGTGTGCTCAAGACCATTGCCTTTAATACCTCCCTAGCTAGGAGGGAATGTTGATATTATGGTAGCTACGGGAGGTATTAACCTCTACATGTAACCCTGACGAGACTAGAATATTTCGAGAAGCAAGAGAAACCCTAAAACATTGGATAATAACCCTAGGAGACAAGTTGGCTAAAGAGAATACTTATTATTGAGTTATTAGCCTCCAGAAGTAGAAGTCGACCCAGTTAGGTCACTTGGAGGACTATAAATAAGAGGGCGTTAGAGCTCATTTGTCACTTTCACTCTCGCAACTGCATAAGATTGGTGGTGCGCAAGTTTGGAGAGGAACTGCAATTGCAGCTGCTGCAACTGGCATTTCGGTTTTGGCTTGGACTTTCTCTTTGGTTATGGTTTGGAATTTTTGCCTGGTACGCTAGCTCTAGAGAGAGGTACGCTACCTTGGTTGGATATTGATTCTAGGGTATGCTTCCGGAATTATTCTCTTTGTCAAGGTTAAGGTGCTTAAGGGTGGCCTTTGTGCCTATGGTTGGGTGAAAATATTGCTATATTGTCTATGGTGAAATGAGCAAGTAAGAAAATATCTTATTTTATAGGCAAAAAAAAAGGTTTTTGTTCCCCTATAGGAGCTACATAACCCCATTGGAAAAATCTCTTTGGAGTGTGAGAGAGTGGCAAAAGTGTGTATATGATGTGGAAGATGCAACTTTGTGGAGCCAACACAAGAAAGATAGTCATTTGACCAAGGCTATAAAATAAAGTCAAAATTAAGGTAAGCGAAATTGACAAGGACTTAATTAAGGACACACGAGGGACCAAAAAGGCTTCAAATGCAACTAGAAGCTAGGAAAGGGGTTACAATGTAAAGGAAAGTGAAAATGGCTACCAAAATTCCTCCATAATATTGTGTAGTATATATGTGAATGTACTAGGTACACATGTATGTGGGATATCCTTGGGCTCAATTGTAATTGTGTGACAAAATGAAAGATTTCTCGTTATAAATTTCACTCACATTTAAATTGGACAACACCATCACTTCAAATTACATGGAGAATGCATATTGATAGGCATAACAAGATCTCATAAAAATAATTCATTATCAAAAGTTGAAAATGAAATAATAACAAATTCAAAGAATTTCTTAATTTTATATTCCTATTATAATTCTATAAAATAATATAGATGTATGTGTGAAAACTTATTTGAAGAAAATGATTAAATAATATGAGTATTGTTGTATATTATATTTCCTAAAAATCATTCCAAAAAACTTCTATTAACCTAAAAATAGTTTATAAAAGTGTATGAAGTATCTTTAGATTTTAAATATTTATGTTAATATTTTAAAATCATAAAAATTTGATGAAGTTTTTTCATATTTTGTTACTTTCTTTATTTTTTTAAGTATTATATTTTTGTTTGCTAAAAGGTATCTAAACTGTGAGATTTTGAAACACATCAACCCTTAATATGACAGGACAGGATTTTAACAGCACACTTCGTAACGGATTATCTTACACCTAAAAACACTTTTTTAAATATTATACTTTATTATGAAAAAAATTATAAAATTTATTTTATATTTTATATAATATTTTTTTAATTAATGAAAAGTAATATTTTTCAACTATTTTTTATTATTTTAATCAAATCAATTAGTGGGAGGAGGTTGCATATTTTTCACTTTCACGTGACTCCAAAATAAGAGATAGGCTCCTTTCCTTTATGTGATGATGAAACATAGAAAGTGAAGAGTTCAATAATACAATAAATCATTGTTGTTTTTGGGCCTCATCTTCATTATCTACATACCACGTAACAGAAACAACATTACCTGCAGACGCCTCATCTTCATTACCAACCTAACATGTTAACATGAACAACATTACCTACATACCATGTAACAGAAGCCACATAGTTAAGAAATGGGTTTCCTTCCTATGCTGAGTTTGAACACCAAATACTTCAATCCTGTTCACACCATTCATTCATATCCTTCCATTCAAATCTCATTTACAGTCAGCCAGTTGAATTCATGTCTTCTCCCACGACAACAACACAACCAACTTCCTGACTCCATAACCATTTCAAACCATGGGAAATTAAAAACACGGATAATTACTGCTGCTGCAGCGACAGCATCTCCTTCAAAGGCGAGAACGTTGGAGACTCTGATTTTCGACTGTGATGGTGTGATTTTGGAGTCTGAACATCTCCACAGAAATGCATATAATGCAACGTTCACCCAATTCAATGTTTGTTGTCCTTCTTCATCAAAACCGGTGGATTGGGATGCAGAATTCTATGATCAACTGCAGAACCAGATTGGTGGAGGGAAGCCCAAAATGCGCTGGTGTGTTTCTCTCCTCAGTTCATAATTCACATCGAATCATTTCTAAGTCCTTTGTTTCTGAAAGCCCGCCTTCCGCCTAGTTTTGCAGGTACTTTAATGAAAATGGTTGGCCTTCTTCAACTATCTTTGAAACACCTCCAGCTAATGAGACTGATCAAGTCAAACTTATTGATATTTTACAGGTGTGATATGCCCAATTTATGTGATTGTATCTGGGAGCCTGTATTTGTTTCTATAAAATATACATTCGTTAGTGTCATCCAAAGGATTTTGTATGCCGTCCGAAACTCGAGGATTGTCTCAAATTCTCAATCATTGAAAATTGTATGATATAATCAGTGGTGGCAACATAGAAGATGAGCATCATGTTCATATACACAATGTTTTTCCACTAGCACAAACCCATTTAAACCTGGGTTTGATATGCTCCTTGAGGACAAGAAGCTCGAAGTTGTATACCTTGAGTTCCAAGTTATTTGTGTGAGCTTGAGATATGCATTATTGAGCTTAGCAGTCTCGAGAACCATATCAGACCCAGGTTTAGATGGGTCCGCACTGCTCTCTATACTCAATGCACTCTCTAGACTCAATGCATCATTACACACTATAGCGCACAGACAAAGAGTTGATAGATCACCGCAGTACCACTTGTGCTGTAGACTTCGCTTTCCTCCAATTAAATAGTGGATGAAAAACATAAGGCTGATCAGATTTCTAATACAGAAAATATGGATCATCATGTGATGATTGCTATCAGAATCTGTAATTTTCAGCCATACCTGGTATGGGTAGGGTTTGTCCTCTCTTCAGGGCATGCAAGGGCGGACTAATGAGTTTTTGTTTGTCAGCAGCCTCCCCCTCCCCTATCTTTTGAGCAACTTTGTTGGATCCTTTTGGTAAGGATGATTTGGTGAGTGTCCCAAGTCATCCAAACTGCTGTGAACGAAATTGTAAGCAGATAGATGTGATGATCACAAACTCATAAGCTGCTGGTGCAAACCTCTCAAGCTACAGTGAGAATGTGGGTGCCCAATAATCAGAGAGTTATGCTAAGTCCTGAGCTTTGCCTGCTTGAAACCAAAACATCCTTGGAAATCAGTAATTATTGTTCAAACTTCAAACCTAATGGATTCTAGTCACAGAATCGATAAAGGAGTGTTTTTTCAATTTTTAGATATTGTATTTATTATTTTTTTCAGGTTCAAGTGTTGAGAGAATATATTTTCTATTTATTGATGTCATTATAAATGTTTTTCTTCTGATCAAATGAGCTACTTTTGTAACTTTTAGGATAAGACTTGACTGCTAACCAGTCATCCTTTGTTGACTTCCACGGAATCATTACAAGCCTACAAAATATTTGCTCAATAGAATTCAATCCCATGGAAAAATTATGTGCATATATGAGTCAGGCTTACATCCTTTCCATCACTTTCCATGACAGGAATGGAAAACAGAGAAATACAAGGATATCATCCGTTCGGGGACAGTAAGTTGTTTGCTTCCTAAATTCTATACTGTATCTGTGTTATATTGGAACAATTGTTTTCCATTTCTGTAGGAGTTATATTCCTGTTTAAAATGTGTGAAATTTCTCATTGGTTACCAGGTAAAGCCAAGGCCAGGGGTGTTGCAGTTAATGGATGAAACCAGGGCAGCTGTATGATAACTAGCTTATTATTCCCTCACAATCTTCTCTGGACCAAGGCAGTAATGTGCCTCATAAAAAAAATTCCCCATAATGTAGAGACACATTGGTCTGGCAATTAAGGATTACAGTTCCAAATTGGTTGTAACAAGCGTTACATTCACATACAATCTAATACTATATGGCAACAGTAGACAGTGTCCACATCTCAGAAACCCAGGCCCAAATCAATTGACAAGCACGGCTTAATAGAATCTCTTTGTTTTGTGATGTAGGGAATTAAACTTGCAGTTTGTTCTGCGGCTACAAAAAGCTCTGTGATACTGTGTCTTGAAAATCTACTTGGGCTGGTACTGCATCCCTTCAGTCTAGAGTCTATTACCAAAGCTTATTGGTTTCTCTGATGTTACAGCATGCATTATTTTTTGTAATAGGTTTTCTTCTTCTGCAGGAGCGTTTTCAACAGCTAGATTGCTTCCTTGCAGGTCTGTTTTCAATTATCTGGTTCTGTATCTCGAATTGTATCTTAGTATTCATTTGGTTCCTGATTGAATTGTCAAACTCATTTATGCACTTTGGCGTCTATAACATAATCGGACTAGAGGTGGAATAAAAATCTGAATGAGTCTAATTCAAACAGTCATGATTTTGGAGAGCCACCAATATTTTCTAAAATCTCCACAAGACAATAATCCAATCAATTTAATGATCACAATGATTCTGAAATTGGGGATAAATCAAAGGAATTTGATACCCGTGAGAGATATTGTATAAAAAAAATCCCCTATTGTTCTGGTATTCGGATAAAAAGAAAAACATCATATATGCATGTCATTTATGATTTGAGAGATCCACGAAAGGTAACATGTGTTCACTGTTAAAAAACAACAGTAACATTCAGCAACTGAAAAGAAATGAGCAATTTTAAATAACAAGCTACATTTCTAGGTGCCCTTGACATTGACAGAAAACCCTATCTTCCAAATTTGTACCATGATTGAAATGCTTACTTATGAACTGCTGAATGTCATCAATAGTTGCAAGAATCTCATATTAGATAATTATTGTTTTGACTTATTTTTAGCAATTTTTCTAACTGATACTCCAATCTATGCTGGTAGGTGATGATGTAAAGAAGAAGAAGCCCGATCCTTCAATTTATTTAGAAGCTGCAAAGGTCAGTTATCTTTCAAAAAATGTTTACCAGGTTTTCATAATGCACCAAACTATGAAGAAATTTAGGCACCTCATGCTCTTGGGAAGATATTCATGCAATGTTTTCAGTCATTTTCAAGACTTGAGTTTTCTTGATGTTGTTCCTCTCCAGAGATTGGGAAAGTCAGCCAAAAATTGTCTTGTTGTAGAGGATAGTGTTATTGGTTTACAGGTATGAAATAAAGTTTTAACCATGAGAATCTCCTCCAAAAGATATTTGTAATCATTTATTTTAATATTTTGTATTTGCACTATCATGCTGCTGCTTATATTGGGGTATTATAAAGTTGTTCCCTTCATAGTTTGATAGGAAATCTGTGCATCTTTATTGATCAGGCAGCAATAGGAGCAGGAATGGCTTGTGTCATATCATACACCTCTTCTACAAAAGATCAAGTGTGTTCAATTATTATTGCTTTCTCCTCTTTGAAGTATATATTTAAGAAGCTTCAGAAAGAAAAATCAGATATTAACATCGAAATTCTGAGTATGGTTTAAACTTTTTATTATGTAGGACTTCAAAGGTGCAAAAGCAATTTATCCAGACTTGAGTAATGTACAGTAAGTTTCCACACTATTGAAATCCTCTCAACATGTGTGAGAGTGGGTGTGTATTTACTATTTTTAGATTTTGATTGGGATAAATTTTAGCTATCATGAACTGGTTAATGTTAAGGCCTAATGTTGCAACCAATTTGTGCACATTGATTTCACTATCTGTTTCCATGCAGCTTGAGAGACCTTGAAGCAATACTTGAGGACAACCTGGTTGTTTCATAGGAAGAAAAGGATGAATATGGAATAATCACTTCCTAGAGCTGGCATTCCTTGGCATCTAATTTTGTCGATTTGGTCTCTTACACCTTATGGCATTCACAACAATTGCTGTTTCAGCAAAACAAGCCAATTAAACTTGATTTTCAATTTGGACAAATCAATATGTTTTGTCAATGATAGTACTTTATTTTTCTCTTCAAATAACAAAACCTGTTTTTTAAATGAATCATTAAGAAGATGCTTGTAGTACAATACATTTGTTAATGTTTATGCCATTGTTATTGTTCTTTGCATTTCAATAGATAAGAGCATCATAAGAACAAGATCACTGAGAAATACACATTCACAAGAGACACGGCATTTATCCTGGGAAACCCTCTAGGGGAAGAAAACCCAGCAAAAACTTCCTTATCATAAATAGCTTAT